>NW_019059776.1:631627-660326 GCF_000696155.1 Zootermopsis nevadensis | reverse complement strand
AGACTCTCGCTGCCTATTGTGGGTTTGAAGATATCCTCCCTCCCAATTTTTGCATTGAAATCTCCTAGCAGAATTTTCATGTGATACTTGCCAAATGTATCAAATACTGATTCCAATTCTTCATAAAAGCTATCCTTGATATCATCACTTTTGTCCTCAGTTGGGGCATGAACATTAAGGACAATGATGTCACACCAACGTCCTTCCAAAATTACATAAGACAACCAGTCACCAACAAATTCTACTCTCTTAACTGCTGCCCTAATTCTGCTATGAACAAAAAAACCCGTCCCTAGTCCCTAACTGATGATTGTCATTCCCCTTTCCATAGAAAAATGTAAAATTGTCCACTGGGATCGTGCCCTCCCCCTCCCATCACACTTCCTGCACTGCCACTAAGTCTAACTTATAATTCTCTAATTCCCTACTCACGGATTTCAGTGCCCCAGCCCTATAGAGGCTCCTAATGTTCCAAGTACCAAATCTCATGTCCTTATTTAGCCATGGTCGTGCCAAAGAGTCCATCCTGATCCGAGGCTTGGTTGATTTTTTCGTAACATAGCTTTTTTTTAAAGGTGAAAGGTTGTTAGCCTTACACCCAACCCCCAACCTGGAGGACCAGAGTATCACTCTTAGTCAAGCCTCCTCACTCAGCAGATTGCCTTCAACAAGGTGGTGATACATTCTTAAATGATTCATTCATCTTGAGTTGCTCATACATACAAGATTGCATTTTGTTTGGTTTAATTTTTGTTTTTAGTTGCATTCCCTGAATCTCTGGTGATCTTAATTTCTTCTGAATGCAATTTTTATTTGTTATTATCGCCACATTTTCAAAGGATTTATTTGCTATGTCTACTGTAAAAGAGAAAGAACATTACAATGTTATTTACTCAATGTGATCACAATAATTTTTCATGAAAGTAGCTGCAACAGACTTTTGTCTGACAACTGCCAGATTAAGACACTGATTAAATGATATATAATGTGGGTTCATTCTAAGTAATTGACCAACAACACACAACCAACTGGATTGTGCATATGCCAGACACAACACTGATAAGGTTAATTAAAAAGCAATTTCTGAAACAGCACGGATATCTACTAAATAATTTTAAAATGTTTTACCAAACACGTTTGAACCGAATAAAATTACAATAAATAAATTTACTGTCTCAGATAATTTCATAGTTTTACAGTAAAATACAAGATAAATATACTGAGACATCGAATCAATTTACAATAGTGGTTTAGAGTCCAAATCAATATAAATGCAAAATCAAATACATATATATTTACAATGTTGTAATATTATACAAAAGGAAAAATATAAACCAAGTCACCTGAAGACAAACAGAAAAAAAATGAAACTTAATTACTATCCTTGGTATATCACCATTTGTTTTAACTTTCTTTTGCCACCTGCCTTTGAACATTCCCTTCTTCAAATCAATTTGAGGAGAATTATAATTGTCTTCTACATTAAAATATATACAAAGTCAAATGCAAAAGCCTTTTATAAAATCTAATGCCATATTTTCTTAAATAAGCCCAGAATACTTTGGGAATAAAAACCAGGTCCTGGAATTTGAATCACACAGCATATTATAAAAAATTATTCTTGGGCTACCAGCTGTGTAAGGTGGTTTAATGAAGAAAACTTGTTTCGAGAACCATCTTCATCGTCGTCCTCAGGGTACTGTACAGTACCCTGAGGACGAGGACAAAGATGGTTCTTGAAACAGAGTTTTCTTCATTAAACGCCTTACATGGCTGGTAGTCCAGGAATAGTTCATTATATTTAGTCGCCATGAAAGCTTCAGATCATACACACAGCATATTGCTTTACTGGATATGGGGGAGGAGTGACTGCTTTACTTGTTACTGCATTAGTACCCTGTGGTAATTAAAAATCATACTTGGAATGTCTAAATGTATATGCATATTATAATACAAGATTTTCAGAATAATAATATATCATTTTACAT
Source organism: Zootermopsis nevadensis (assembly GCF_000696155.1). Next base: position 658,338 of record NW_019059776.1, on the reverse strand, counting down.
CACCCTTTTGGGTCCACTAAAGAACAGTGCTCACCACAATGACACAACTACAGAATGTTAAAAACTATGTAGAAAAATACTTTACTTACATCATATTTTTTAGAGACACATACATTTTAAACAAAATTAACAATGAAACATATGTTCAGCCATTAGGAGATACTCCAATTCATGAAAAGAGAATCTACACGTATTTGAATATCGCACGAATGTATGAATTAAAAATCAGTAAGATAATCTTACAGTAGAAAACTTTGTATGTTAATGATAAACTGTACTGAACACCAACATCTGGCAACAAAGATGACAATGCATTTGCGGGGGGTGGGGTGGGGGGGTACGATGTTACATACAAAGGAAGCTGAATTTACTAGCTACCATTAACACTTCAAACACTGGGAATTTTGCATACAAAGTACCTGTTACTTGGACACTTCTGTTTCATACCTGTATGCTTCATAGATATTGAAAATAAAACAATATAACCTTCAGTACAGTGTATAAAATGAGCCAGCGCAGCTGTCAGTATAGTGACTGATTACAGACTGGACGACCAAGGTTCGATCCCTGGCAGGGGCAAAGGATTTTTCCTCTACCCTCTGTGTCCAGACCAGTTCTGGGGCCAACCCAGCCTCCTATCCAATGGGTACCAGGGTCCTTACCTGGGGTAAAGCACGGCCAGGGCGTGATGGTGACCACTCACCGCCTTCTAGTGCTGAGGTCAAAAATGAGTAGGAGCTATACTGCTTCTCCCCCCAAGCGCCTACATGGCGTATAGTGGGACAGCTTTGCTTTGCTTTACTTTACTTTTACAGTGTATAAAATAAACATAATTTCTAACATTAATGAGTGATAAAATGACAAAAATTTTGTTATAAAGTTTTTAGATAGCCGCCACAATTTTACCTTTTGAGATTGATAGGGAAATTCCAAATATAAGAATTCTCCATTCACCTATTATTGTTGTCTTCTCTTGACCAAAATTGACAGTGCACACAGATTTTAGTAAACTCCCCAACACCAACTTTCATCGAAACTCTGTATGGCCATTCTCGAGTTATATGCATAACAATGACATCTGTTGGATGCAAAGTGGGCTAGAAGTATGGATGCATTATTACAACACTCAGCTCCTCCAGATCATTATATACTAACTTAATTTGACATTGGGAGGATGCAAAGAAAAATTGATGTCTTCTGGGTTGTTACGCCGTGTAGTATGATAGATGTCCACCAACGTTTCAGAGGTCATACTGCCTCCGTCATCGCCCTGATGATGGAGGCAGTTTGACCTCTGAAACGTTGGTGGACATCTATCATACTACACAGTGCAACAACCCAAGAAGACAGCAATCTTCATACACACTGCTGTGAAAACCTAAAATCCTACATAGATGCAAAGAAAGTTAAGCAAACAGTGTGAAGATAACTGGGAAGAAGGGCTTATTCTATGACTGAGTAAAATCATGAGAGAACCACCTATTACTAGACACTATTTTGTGGGGGAGGGAGGGAAGTAGTATAAGGATGCATTACAATGTATAAGATAAAAGATAATGTCTGAAAAGTTATGGCACCAAAGGAGTGAAATGTCAGTAGTACTACAAATTTTGAAGTAAATGAAGCAGAAATGCTTCAAGATGAGCCAATGGAAGTCAAATAGTTTTACTAGATAATAGTGGTAGCTTTTCCATATGAGAATATTTATGAGCAGAATGTGTGTTCATTTTTAAACATTGTCTCACATGAAAATGATATGCTGGTGTTCATATAGCAATATGTATCCTGACATAGAAGTACCAAATAAAACAACAGTACACCAACAGGTAATAGAATTTTGGGATAGAGATGTGTTTGTCTGTGACTGGTACTCATTCAGTGAAAGAAAGTTTAAATTACGACTGTACCAACAATATCAAGTGCAGTGCTTCAGCTGCAACAATGGGGTAAGGCTACAAGATTACAATATTGCCATTGGTTTCACCACTTTGAGTGTTAAGGGGTTCACATGTGGAAGTAATGACATGTTTCAAACAGAACATTCTGTACATAGATGTTCACACAACTACCATGAAAAAAATTATCTGAAAGAAAGAATTTGCTTCATAAAACAATTACTGTCTGAAGGTAATTTATTTTTGAACTGTGAAAACTGAACACTGGGAAGATAACACATGGTCCAAGTTGACTGATATAGTCTATGCTACTATATACCTGAACAACTTTGGGGGGGGGGGGGGGGAGAGAGAGAAAGGAGAGAGTTAGCCCTTATTCTGAACAACATAAAGATACATACTATCTTACATGGCAAGTCCAGCAAAAAAGCTGTGTAAACCTCTTATTTTGATGGTCCTAATAAGACAAAACATAAATATTCAGAAGTAAAACTTTGTCTTGTTAATAGCCTACTGGCTGTATCAGCAGTGATCTCAGATTACAGCATTATCACCTCCTTATAACCTCAGCATCACTTCACAACAATTATGACATAAAGAAGTAAAAACAGGAAAATAAATACAAAATAAATTAAAAACAATGCATCTTCTTTTATTCTTGCAAGGAATTAAAATAATGACAGCTGTATGAAATATATTTTAGATCTGCTATGGAAAAATATTGTAAACATCATTTCAACAGCAAAACTAGAGGACATTTCACAAAGCAACAACACCTTCAAAATCTTAATGACATGTTTTGACATTTGCTTTACTCAACAGCACCTAAGTCCGAACACTCATTCTCAGTAATAAGCTTGAAGTTATTCATCTCTGCAAACCCAATAAATATGAACATGTTAAATGATGTTAAATATGTTCAAATGAAAATGGCTGAAGGTGTTTAATTAATCTTTATTTTAAATTAGTATTATTGGATTTCTGGTTTTTGTCCACTGTTCAATATTCCAAAAAGAACATGTTTTGGACACTGGTTTGTTTCCATCTTCAGGTGAAAAGGCAGAGAATACCTACTCAGATGAGTCCATTAGAAAGATTGGACCAGACAAGTGACCCAAAAGTCCAGTGATTTTGATTAGCTCTTTCTAACAGAACCAACTGAATAGGTACTTCCCACATTTTTCCTGCATAATGGATGTTCATTTTGGAATACAGACAACAAACAAAGTCCATAAATCAAGTAATACTAATTGTAATATACAAACCTCAAACCATGCAGAATTGGATTTTTGTTCTTCTAAAATGCAGCTTCTGAAAATGGAAAATCAGCTGTATATATTTGTTACAAGGGAACATTATAGTAACCATGGTACAGTCAGACTTTAGAAATGAACTACTCAAGACATGTTGAAGCTTAACTCAGTGACTTATACGGTTTAATGTACATATTTTCTTTTCACTGGTTCTTATATCTCCTTTCAGAGAGGTTATGTTTGGAACAGGAATTCCAAAATTATTTATTTACATACAGCAAACTGTGATGCAGAGAAGGGATAACAACTTAATACTTACAATTTCAATCTCATATACAAATCTTATGTTGAAAGATACAGGCGATGGTAGTCATTAGCACCAAAGGCTGCGTTGCACTTTGGACACTTCCTTTGTCTGGTTTCATACCGAGTACGCAGACAGTCCCAACAAAACACGTGAAAACATTTGCTGAGTACAGCATCTTTACGTTTAACTTTACAAGAAGGACACGTTAGTGTTTCTTTGTATTCACGTATCTCTTCCATCATCACTTCATCTAAGGTTCCTGCCATTTCTATTTTCTTCATGCGCTCTGCCTTGCGACGCAACTGTGCTATTTCTTCCTGTAGAGAAAATAAAAACTGTTCACATGCATAAAACCACCAATTTTAAAGATTTATTTGTATAATGACTGTCTACCTTGCACACAGACATGAGAATGATGTACTCTGATCCCAACATATCTTCCAGATGTTTTGAAATTTATACTAACCGACAAGAGGCTTCTGGAGGTGAGATGGGAACACTCCAACATGATATTGCAATATGATAACCATTTCTGAAGTTCTTCTCTGTGAGAACACATATTATTGAAATAAGGATATCAGCTCACAAAAAGCAGTTCATATTTTTAGCTGAAACTGACATATCCAATCTGCAAAATCCTTTAACTGTTTGCTGATGTGGGACATTCGTTTCTTTGTTTTTAATTATAATTTTTTTTACCAAAATTTAATGTTGTTATAAATGTGAATGATTTCATTTCTTGTATTGAAAGGGATATTATTACATTAAATTTAGAACTGTGCAATCAAGTGGGAATGGTGCATTTCAATATTTAGATCCCCATCCATATATACACTACTTAATAAGTTTATTATAAATATCTAACAAATACACAATATCAGTCCAACATGGCTCTCTGGGTAGCAGGAACTCATATTTTATGATATTATGTAAAGCCTTCAGGTAGCAGCCCAGATCATTCTGTCACACAACAGACAAGCTGTTGCTGAAAGTGGTGAAATGAAACACTTTCAGAAGCTTAAAATCTAGTGTTACTGATGAGAACAGAAAACAGCAGGCAGTTACCAATGTTTCGGAGGAATGTACTGCCTCAATCTTCAGCATAGTAGTTCACTTACTTCTACTCTGAAGGTGGTGATACATTCTCTGAAATGCAAACAGTGGTAACCACCTACAAGGACCACAATCTACACTATATATTTGGGTGCACTGATGAAAGATTGTAGTTTTAAGACTGAATTGTATATAAACATATTAATAAAACAGGATCATGGAAATAGTTTTTAAAAATCTTAGAAGAGGCAGCAATCAAACACAGATTCTCTATATATAAAAACAAACAAGAATACTGCATCTTCTGAACTGAAGGTAGCAAATATTCCCTGCACTCAACGTGTTTGTAAATGCAATTTTGATTTGTTACTGTCATCCCCAAATATCTGAACTCTTCCACATTTTCAAAGATTTATTAACTGCCTTTAATTTGTTAATAAACAATAATAATACAAAATTTCACAAAATGAAAAGAAATTGTTGAATATTTATGAACACCTAAAGGGAAATAAAAATATTTAGTGAAATAAGATTTTATTAATTGAATATGTAGGTGATAGTCTTCTGAAGCATAACTGCATACAAACTACATTGTATCACAATTCAAAAAAACCATACCATTCTAACGTTCACTATATCAAAATTCCACACTGTAAGAGAATACTTGTTGCCAAAGGCAAAAAAAGGCCTATATAAATGGACTACCAGCATACTTCTTGACAAGTATCAGGAGGTGCCCCTCCACCCCGACTTAAAAATGAATGACTACAGATATGAACAAAACTTGAGCAAGTGGTGTAGATCATATATAATTATGTGTACAAAAGTATTCATTCAGTTAGGCTGAATCATTATACAGAAAAATATTTGCCATTTTTAATGCTAATTCATAATTCAATCAACTGTTTCTGTTTTAGTTCATTCTTCTACTTTGGTCACTGTTGGTGTTTAGTTGTTTTTGGTTTTAGTTCTTTGTTTGCGGATCCTTTGCATATATTTTTGTTGTACATTTTCGCACTGAAATCAATGTTGAACAGGAAGACCTTTGGTTTCCTGGATGGCAGGCAGACACAGTGTTTTCTTGTAATGAGAGAAATTGCTTAAGCACAGTAGAAACATCAGAGAGAACTGTTTCAGCTCCCAGACTTACTGCAATGACTGAAAATGTGTAGCCTATTATATCAGAAGAAAACATCTAATCAGCCAATGGAAAAGATGGATCTGAGCAATCAATCCAAGAAAACAGGGTTCCTATTCAACGTTAATTCCAATAAAAAATGCAACCAAATTACAATATATACTTTTATATACAACAAATTGACTGAACTGAATAAATTTATCTCTACACATACCTAAGTACACTCCACAACTTTCAAGTTTAATTAAAATCCATAGATCTACTCATTCTTACAATTTAAAGAATATATTATTTTGCATTACCTGGCACATTAAAATCAAACTAAAAAAATGTCTTCTAAACTGTAAAATTTTATGGCAACAAACAGTTTTCACCATACCAAATATTTTGAGAATGCCAAATTGATAACATATGCAAGTGGACTGCACTAAATACTTCTGGATACATTTTTTTAAGAACTGAAAGTAATGAAATCAATTAATGTCTATGAAAGTAGCTATTTTTAAACTGTGGGATGACACCCCAGATGTGTCATGAGGATGCCTTATATGGGTCACAAATTTAAAGACGTTTCAGTTACATTTTGCTGTTGCAGAGAAGTATTTAGCACACATGCAAGCTGAAGATTCCACCCACATGTTTGAGTCAGGAGATCAGATTCACATTTCAATATTACAGTACTAGAACCAATGATAAAAATGCTCTACAAAAGAAAACTGTTTAAATGTTACATTGAAAACATTACCTGAAGTCTTTTTGTTTTATAAGCTTCTGCTTCTAATGAACTTGTCTTCTCTGCTACAACTTGCTGTGCCTCTTTCATTTGAGCATGGTACTTTTCTGCAATACAAATTTTATATTAGTCCTAAATGGTCGTCAATAGACATGGTTCTGTAGGCAGCTCCTTTTGGGACAAAAAGAGGTTTATCCTGACAAACCCTTCTCCAAAGGGAAGTAACAATACTGGGACACTTTTGTGGCTGTCAGTTTCTGAACCCTGCCAATTCTATCTGCTTAACTGCTTTAACCTGGACGAACACCAATTGGTTATAAGCCTTAGACACATTTAGTCATGATAGGTCTCATTCCATTCACAAGAAAACACATACTTTATAACTCTATAGATGAGACATGTCTACAGGTGTCTTTCTAGCTCGTTTGCTTGCATAATTCCAATAAGCAGTCTTAGACATGCCGACATGGACTACATTTCCTTTGTATTATGATGGCAAATTGTGCATCAGAATTCGTCAGTACATTTGTTAACAACTTAGGAAATGCATGTAGCTCAGTCAGTATAACAACTGACAACGGACTGGACGACCGGGATTCGATCCCCGATGGGGGCAGAGGATTTTGCCTTTAGCCTCTGCATCCAGAATGGTTCTGGGGCACACCCAGCTTCCTGCTCCATGGGTACCCACTGACCACTCACCCCCATCTAGTTCTAAGGTTAAGAATGAGTAGGAGCTATATCTCCTCTCCCCCCAAGTGCCTACATGGCATAGAGTAGGACAGCTTTACTTAGTAACAATTCTGATGTGCTTGTCAGAATTTTATCTTGACTATTAACCATGGTAACCAAAACTATCCAACCAGATGCTTCAGTGCTCAGAAATGCTGTAGGTCTTCAGAGTGCCTGATTTTAACCTAAACTAAAATATACTGAAAAATTTTAGATCTCCCAGTACCAAATTTCATGAAAATCTATTCATCCACTCTAGACTTGTTTAAATGAGCTCTGCAGGGATATGAATGCCCATAAAAACCCTGACAATTTATAGGAAGTGCCATTAGAATGGAATCTAAACCTGTTTACAACTTTTTCTTTTTTTATGAACATTAACATACCTGTAATGTGACTTGATTCTGTGCAATGGCTGTTGTCACTTACAACATGCACTTTATTTTTAAGAATTTTGTTTGGCAGAAGGAACACAAATCAAACAGAGAGAAGAACTGGTGTGTCCATGTATCTTTTGAACAGAACTCTGAAAGGATTCTTGGTGGAAACTTCAAAGTGGTGAGAAGATACGGTTTCCGTTCTTATTAACTATCAATTTAAAATTACATAAATATTATATGGTAACTACATGTCCATCATTCAGAGAAATACAATACAAAAAGTGTGTGCGCTACAGAAAACACATTGCTGGTAGCTGACGGCAAACCCCAGGACTATATGACTTCATTCTGAGTTACATTCATCCTAATTAGAGCAAGAGTTGGTGACTGCAATGAGATGTAACTTATGAGACTAAAACTGAAATTTTATGCTCTGTTTACAACAGGACATTCCACAGAAAATATTTTTTGGAAAAAACCTTGTAAATGTACTTAAACTGAATAAATAAAAAGTAAACTCCCAATTATCTGGTTTGGTTGGGAAACATATTTTCTTGGACAATCAAAAACCCTGAATCATAAGCAAAAATGAAATAAAACATGCAAATGTAAGTTTATTTACAGACATAACTATTAAAATCTTTAAAGATTTAATAATAACAGAAAGGATTTCATACAAAATGTAATACAAAACATAAAATCTATGTTTCAAAAGAATTTCAACAAATAATAATAATAATGTTCTACTGTTGTAAACTTCCAGTTTTAGCAATAATTGACTTATGATACTACATTAAATAGTATGTCATCATTGTAGTCATTCCTTTCTTTTTAACATTCTAACTTTTACAACAGAATTTCTAAATTAATTTTTTTAAAGCAGTCAGACTCCCGGTTAATCCGCCCCCAGATAATCGGGAGTATACTGTATTGCTGCATTTCTTTTACATCAATAATTCTTTTGCGCTCTTCAAGAAGAGCTTGAATCAACATAGACTGTTTGACTTAAGCTCCTCTTATCAAGCACTAAAGAATTAAAACCTAATGTTTTATTTTATGAAATGTGGACTTTTGTAAACTTACTGCAAAAGAAAAGCTTCTTTTACTGTGTAATAATTAGCAGTGTTTTCTGTCATTAATCCTGCACAAATCCCAGTAAACCTTCTACAGGTTCTAGCATCATTTGCATAGAACTTTAAAACTTACCCCAGTTAAAGCTGAATTCAAGAATTAAATTTTGTGGGATACTTTTATCATTCCCATCCTGAACATATGGATGAAACCAATACCTACTCCTACAAAACAAAGCTCGTAATGGGATAAGTATTTCAATGGAAAAAGGTACATAAATCATTTGGAACTTACTTTCTATCCATTATTATCCAGACCTAACTATGACAAGGCACTTTTGTGATAAGTCAAACTGGCAGAGAAAATTTTACAGTGACTGAAACACACTTACAGATCTTAGTACACATTTTACAGAGAAACAAAGACAAAATGATGGCCTGCACATCATACATCGAGAAATTATATGGATTGAAAGGTTAATCTGCCATACTACGAGCAATTTGTGGACCCTGTTTTTGGTGATCGCACCAAGCAGATGTGGACTCTATTGCTGATATTTTTTAGATCTTTCATGTCTTCACCTTGAAGGTGAAGTGACTAATGATTTCAGTCTTCTGGGTTATTGCACCGTGTAGTATCGTAGATTTCCACTGTTTCAGAGATCATATTGCCTCCATCATGATAAATTGCCCTGATGACGGAGGCAGTATGCCCTCTGAAACGGTGGAAATCTACCAGATTAGATGGCGCAATAACCCAGAAGACTGCAATCTTCAGACTCACCACTGTGAAAACCTCAAATCCTACACGTGAATTGACTACCCGATGGTCCTTGCCAGCACGAATAGTAAATCATCTGTACACATTTTAGAAACTACTGACAAAAATATCCATTCTTTGCATTGTTTATTTTCATAAATGCAGCATATAAGGATTCTGACACATATTTACCACACTCCACCCATCTTCATCCACAATTTTAATAAACTCCAGAAATCTAAGATCACACTTTTAAAACTGTTAGACACACAACAAAACTATGTCAAGCTTTCTTTCAGCCCCATGTTGGGCTTATGATCCTTCCTGCAGATGAATCTACCCTAACACTGACACACCCAACTGGAATATATTAATTATTAGCTGAATTCTTATGCAAAAAGTTATGTATTTCTGGATTTTTATGTAAAAGCACCAAAACATAATTTTCAAAATTATTTTCTCCACATTACATATTTAGTTTTAAAACAGTGACAACTCCAAATCAAAACCAAAAGTTGCACATATTAAAATAACACAAAAGGTCAGTTTCTGTGTGGTATAAAAAAAGAAAATTAAGGTTTCTGATTTTATCTGCAGTGTACCTCAACTTACACAGGAATATTTTTTACTGAAAATTTGACAAATAATGCTGTTACATAGTAAAAGTCTTACTTAAACTTGTATTTATGCTGTAAAATTCCAAAATCTAGACAATGTCCATTTCTGACATACTGCATCAAAATCATCTTTCCAGGGTATTCATTTCTTCAAATACAAGTTAGATGCCTTTATTCTACTACTCACATCACGAACACCAGAAGACTGTCTTCTGAGTCCAATGTTGTTTCATGGTTGAATCTGTTCATGCATTCGTGCATGCATAAGGGCATGGTTGGTGAGGAGGTGCAATGGGAAGCAGAGGACAGAAGATCTCTGACCATGTGTATCAAGTTTCAGGAAAGGTCAGTTAGAGGATGCTGTGATGGCTGTCTCAAGGACAACACTAACAATATCAATGCATAGTTCACTGTTTCTCTCTCTTAAGCTGTATGAAATTATTGTCTTTAAGTGGGCTACTCTAAATTTCATTCAGATAACTATCCACAGATTATTCTGAAAAAAATGATCTTACCAAGATGTAACTTCAAATCTGCTGCAGACTGGGCACTTTCAATTGCTTTGCGTTTGTGCATTTCCATGGCCTGCTGTCTTAAGGCCAATTCCTTTTCAACAGTTGCCAGAGAGTTTTGTAAAATGCGCTCTTTCTCCTCCAACTTGCGTACCACTACATTAGTTGCCTCTACTTGTGTTGTGAGGGTAGCCACCTGATTTGTGAAATTACCAACATTAAAACAAACATGTAAAACTACATAAGGAAAAAATAAAGAGTACTTGTTTAGTAACAGGGACCCAAAGAGACACTGAAAGAAAACTACAGAATTTTACCAATGAAGGGTTAAGGAATGGAAAAAATCCAGTACAAACTCTATGTACAACTTATGTATCTGGTATTCTTCTGTTTGTTCCTCTTTAAGTGCTGTTTTTCTCAAAATATAGTTCTAATGGCAGCTTACATTTGATAATGATAATAAATAAATTATAGTAAAACCTTATTAATTTGATAAAAAACTATATAAAATATTGTGATTTGTAATGTTACTACAATTCCCCAACCATAAATATATGATTTCAAATGTTTTTAAGAGCAGATTAAATATAGGAAATTTTTGCTTTCTTTCAGTTCAGAATCTTTGTTGTAAGGTAAGGGTATAAAACTTGCTCTCTTATTCTCTCATATTAAGGGGAGGACATAAACAGAGTATATCCACTGTGGTCTTCTGGGTCGTGACACAAGGTAGTCCAGTAAGTGGTTACTAATGTTCCACTGAAACAGTGACCTACAATGAGAACTTTAAATTTCAAACACAATTAAGGTGTTCAAAATTTGGACCTGGGACAGAGGAAGTAACAGGAGGTTGGAGAAAACAGCATAATGAAAAGCTTTATAATTTTTACTCTTCGCCAAATATCATAGCCAACAAATGGAAGAGGATGAGACATCAGAAAAGCTGAAGGGAAATGATCACTTGGTAGGCATATATCAACGGGAGATTATTAAAATGGATCTTAAAGAAACATGATGTGAAGATGCCAAATGGATTCATCTCAATCTGGACAGGGTCCAGCAGAAGGCTCTTGTGAACACAACAGTAAACCTTTTCATTCTACAAAGGTCAGGTAATTTCTTGAATAGCTGAGCAGTGCAACCACTCAGCATCAAAAGCCATTCAAATGATAAATACAGCAATAACATTCCATTGGAAAGTGTTATGAAGCCTAAATCATACAATTTTGCTGGTTCAAATATCTTCATGAAGCGGTCATGTAAAATTATGCTGTGAACCCTCTTGTACTCATTCCAACTGCTGTGCCATTATGACTCAGCTTGTTTTGCATAACTGCAAGAAAATATAACAAGGCATACAGACAGAAATGCAACAAAATCCAAACCCCCAGTACTGTCATTATGAATAAATAATTGACAATGCTTCAAATGTTGGCTAATAACTGCATCCTTTGAGTTTAAACATGCCTATGCACTTGGGACAGCATACTGACCTGAAGTGTAACTTTCAGTACAAACTGCTTCACTGCAACACATTGTTTTTTGAATATCTGTGCCCCAGGTTAGCATTTGAACCAGACTGATATACAGGTAGCCCTCGATTTGCGCCGATTCAGAATAACGCCGATTTTGAAACCAGCAAGCCAAAAAGTGAAAAAAATAGATTTTACTATATTTATAACGTTTTACAATGTATCTCGTACTGATTCTTATACTAAATCGTAATTCTTACATCACTGATTTTGAATAAAAATTATAAATACAGTCATCTCTGCAATTACCTGTTTTGTTAACACGAATTTGCTCCAATGAGATCGATGAATCGGTAAAAGCTGTTTGTGAAATGCAAACTTTTGCATATGCAAGTTTGCTCTTATGCAATTTCATTCCTGGCGCTTCAAACTTTCAAAGGACTAATTTAATCTCCGCGGAGGTACCGGGGTTATTTTTCCTACGCAATTCTCTATAGGTTGGCGTCTTACATGAATGCAACTATCGCATAACAGCAGAGATGACTGTACACATCAATCACATGAAAGAATCACAGTCAATCGCGGGGACCAATGAACTGCCGATTGCAAGTGTATAAAATATATTTTTTAAATTCCCTTTATTTTATTTACGTTATTTCAGAGCTTTAAATGTAATGCCATTTTATTACTCATCAATGTTTGGGTGCTGGGAATGCATGTCATTGACTTCCCATTGATTTACATTATAGAAGAGCTTTAATTTCGTCCAGGAACGCATCCCCGGGGTGAATCGAGGGCTACTTGTACTAAAAACACAGCATCCTTTAAGCACAAGAAAAATGAAACATTTTTATTCTGAATGCAAACAAATTACTATATGTCAATAAATTTGTAATACTTATTTATTTACTTTTGTACTCTACCCAATTATTTCTTAACTCCTTGATAAAACAATTATATCTGACCTCCTTTTCCCACTGATATCTAAAATACAGCTATTGAACATCTACAACACGAACTTGTGCACATAAACTTCTAAACATAAAGAACTCGTATTTGTCGCACCAAGTGCCATTCTGTGCTGTTGAAGTCACTTCCCTAACTATATCTTTACTTTAACAATTGTTCCTCCACACAATTAGATAACATACCTGTTCTTTAAGAACATCCTTCTCCTCACGTGCAAGTTTATGTAACTGATTAGATTTGATACGTTCGGTCATCAATTTGAAATTTGCATCATCTTTCTCACGCAACTGCTGAATCAGCCTTGAGTTCTGCTCCTGCATATCTTCAAATGCCTGTCCTGTCACTTCCATTTCATTCAGCAATGCTTCCTCTTCCTAAAAGCACATCCACATTTTATGTTAACATTACTCTCTATATGTATAAACCAACAACAAAGGATTGCAAATTATGTTAACACAATAATGACAATTAACAAAAATATTTTTCCTTCTTTGTATTTTTATCATCCTCATGAAACTGACAAAGAATGACTTTGTTGCTCTGTTCTAGCCTAATTTGTCAAAGATTCACAAAATTCTAGCCAGTTTGTAATAGTGAGGGGTATTTTTATATTTGTATTAAAATTCTTAACTTTCAAAGTAGATTATAAAATTAGATATAAAAATGAGTCATTAACTAATCAAAACATTTTCACATAATTTTTTTAAATGCAATACCACAATAACCAACAAATGTGACAGAAACAGAAACATACAAAATAAAACCTGTCAGCCACTCCGGGATTTAAATTCAAAATGCTATGCTCATAATTCAAGAAACTTTCAATTTAACTGACACATTTTCAGTTTTAAATGTGAAGTCTCTGCTACAGGAGATCATGTAAAAGTTACGATGCCAAAGAAGTTTCAGGGAAAGTATGGTCTGTAAATACAAGGATCAATAAATAAGCAAAAACCTAACACTGAGTTTCATATGGTAACAGAAACTTTCCATTATGTACTTTCTTAAACAAAGAATTAACTTATGAAATCCTCCACTACACCAATAAAACTGTACCATCTTGACACAATGCTCATTACTGACTGCATGGTGCACCAGCCCGAAGCCGAGCCTTGGCCTCCTCCCATGTGGGAGGTTTCTTTGTCTTTTGAAGTGTACATTTATGAGTAGTGAGTGACAAGCCCACTGCCTCCGCACAACTTCTACTCAATCCTGACTTGTCTGCTACAGCCATCTAGCAGTGAACCAGGAGACTTGGGTGAGGAATGGCAGCTGAATTTTGCTTACGAAACATCTCGTTCATGCTCGTAAGGTTCTTTTACATGCCGTAATTCCAAGACATGGGACCGCCGGCTTTAACTCCCCTCCGAAGGAAGTTGTGCTATGGACTTTTATCACCCTTAAAAATCAATCGACCTCAGCCAGGTTTGAACCCACAAATCTCGGGTCCAAGTGGTAAGCACTCCTGTTCTGAACATGGGAGGTTCCAGGTTCAAATATCAGTCCAGAGGTCCTGAGGAATTTTTGTTTCTACCCAGTCCCTACAGGCAAATGACAGGATAGTAGCCATACCTTAACTCAGAGACAATCTGTTCCATAAATATATTACTTGTAGAAATACTTATAAATATACAAAGCATTCAGTCAGCGGAATGAACTACAATGCAATCTCATTAGTGCCTCAACGGTCCATGTGCATATAACAGCAGCACAGTTCATGGATGTAATTCTTACAGACTAAAACTGTTGGAAAACAGATGTTTAGGTATGAATCCAAGTATTACATTTTTCTATAACTATAACACATTCCCTGATTAAAACGGAAAAGCAATTTAAAAACAGCATTTATACAATGACTTACAGAAGCATGGATGGAATGTTTTTGGTGGTTCACTCTATATAATTCAACTTCCTGCTATCCACAGTTAACAGAGTAAATACAAATAATGTGAAGTCATGCATGTCAATGCTACAAATTTTAATCCCAGCAGAACATTTACTAATCAACGAGTGATCAAGAAAATATACAATTTTCATGATTTCATACTATCCACTGAAATGACAATAATCCTGTTAATAAATACACATTCTTTCCAACATTAATAATGTATTTATAATGCTTGTTTATACCACATGACCATTCAAAGTTACAATATTCAAGACTACTCAGGCCTTTTTTTAAATACACCAAGATCAGTTTTTTGCAGTGCCCCTTCACTGCTAGATGTGCCAACAGAATAAACTAATTAGTATCATCAATACTAGATTCTTATTGTGACAATGTATGTATTACAGATATCCTGACTCAAACAAATTTTCCTGTCTGTATGTAATAATTCAAATTGTTGTAATTTTTGGGCACATATTCCTATTAGCTTCAATATGTCTGTCTGTCTGTTCTGTAACACAAGAACTTATGGAAGAGATTTTTGCGAGACTTGAAACTGAGGAGTTCTACAATCCAAGTTGGTTAAAATTAGGCAACAATAATGGGCACTTTATGTGAAGACCCACACAGTTCTGCCAGAAGTTACCATGGGGAATCCCCAGCCATACACCCCACCTACACAACTATGTGGGGAAATCCCATAATGATGTCATCACCCAGACAGGTGCCAGACACTACCCATGCATGCAAAGGTCACTGAAGCCAAACAATACTCATGTCACTTGCATACATTAGGCAGTATAAGGGAGTATTTCTGAATGTAGACATCACAGCAGAAATAGGTAAGACAATCCAAACCAGGTTCAACCAGAAACTTCCTACTGAAACATTAAATATTCTCTGTCCACATCTTGTTCTTTTGATCACTTGTGTAAATATGGAACACTTTAAAAATGCACTTAACAGATTACAAATTACAAGAAAGCCACTTAATGGAGAAATATAATGCATACAAAAAAACTGAACATCAAGTAAAAATTAAGTAATAATACATATAAAAGAAATACAGGAAGAAATATATATGGAACTGGTAAACTAACCAGTTTTTAATTATATTACACAATGGATCAGGTGAAATGCTTAAGAGTTATAATATTGTCAGGATTATGTGGCTGAGGACAAAAACCACACACTAATTAACCTCATGAGACCAATACTACAAAAGGTACTGTACACATTTACCTGAACTATTATACTTCAGACAGGATGTTCAAGCCTGGCTTTTCATATGCAAGCACAGCTACAACTGAAGAAAAGGATTACTATTTTAAAATAGGAAACAGTCCTGTGATACTATCATCACTTTTAAGCCACCCTTTAAGTCTTGTCATTCTCCTGGCCTTACCAAGACATTACCTTATGCTTAATACAAACTATAATCTAATAATACTTTTGGCAGAATTAATTGAAAAATTAAAATGTTAACAAAAAGAATTATTGAAAAAGATTAGTATCACAAAAAAGAAGAAAAAATCAGTTAAAGAATCTACACAATAATCTGATACACTTTACAAATACAGACAAAAATAAAGAAGCAATTAAATACTGCTAATTATTTTCAAAGTTTGCCCAGAGGGTCTGAGGCATTACATTGTAGCATACTGATCCTAAAAATGCAAGGCCTCTGAAATACAGCCTGGAAATTTTATAATTTTGAAAAAATCTACAAAAGTAGTGTTTACCTAATACATGTTATACACACACACACACACCATGTAACAACAAAGACAAAATACAGCATCAAATCACATAAAGGGCTAACACAATAAGAGCACATTCTGTGAATAACCTTTTATCCTTTTTTAAATTCCTGTACTTCTGATGCTCAAGCTGTATGACAATCTGAATGCAAAGTCTTCAGAGACTGTAAACAAAAATGTCAATACAAGATAGGCAAGCAGACATCACAGAAGTTGTAAGGCAAGTCCTCTCCATTGGATTCAATGACCAGCGAGGAAGAATAATTACAACAGTTGTGTAGTTCAAAATTGCAACTACTGTTATAGAAGTTAGTACCTTAATACAAATATCTGTTACACCAGGTAGGATTTGAGGTTATCATGGTGATGATCCTGAAGATGGCTGTCTTCTGGGTTCTTGCGCCATATAGTCTGGTAGAAGTTTACTGACATTTCAGAGGTCCTTGCTGCCTCCATTATCATCGCCCTACAACACTATTTGGCACAACAACTCAGAAGACAGCCATCACCTGTTATCTTAGAATTCTATATTTCTCTTGTAGCATGATCCCAGAGAAAGACACATGCATTTATCTTTCAACTTAATAGATTTGAATCTGAAATATGAAAAAAGAATGGCAATCTGTAAATCAGTCTCTCACTTGTCTTTCTGTACATTCCTGAAAGAGTGGAAAATTTACAACAAACAAAGTTTTGATTTAGAACCACTTGGGTCATCATACTCTGCCCTACTGTAAGTGGAAGTGTGCAGCAGATGTGTTTCACGTTCTAAATTTCCACAATACCTCAGAGAAACCAGGATGAGTAACGAATTTCAGTAAGAGTGAATTTTCTACATCAGTAACTACTTCTTGCATACAATAAAGGATTTTTCAGATTTTCATTTCAACCAAACATTTCCAACTAAATACGAGACACCAAAATACTGTTATGTTATTATACAGAATGTAAATATTAAATACATACCATTTTACTGCAACACTGCTCATGAACCAAAAGGCAGAGGAATGAAAACTAAATGCAAATGAGTTTGTTATATGATCAACTTTATGATTCATGCCAATTGAGCCTCCAAACATTTCCTCCTAAAGTTCTCCACCCACAGTTGTTAAAATGGAGTTTCATACCTATTTTGGAAGAAAAGAGTCAAATTTACATGCTATTCCAACAAGATGTAGCACCCCCACATTTCCACAAGGAAGTGATGAACTTCTCAAAATCATACGTTTCCAAACAAATGGATTACCAGGAGCTGAACCATCACTTGGCAAAGTCATTTACCTGACCTGACTTTGATTTTTCCTTTTGGGGTACATCAAGGATGTTGTGTATGTGCCACCAATGGTTACCACTTTAGTGGAACTTGCTGGGAGGATAACAGATGCAGTGGTCACATTCACCCCTGATGTACTTGATAATGTATGGACTAAAACTGAATATAGATTAATCTGCTGGGCCACTCATAGTGCCCTCACTTAAGATCTGTAAAATATAGGTCATATAACCTACTCAAATGCATTTTCCAGTCTCTTAGTTCATGACCAATGTTAGAGTAAAATGGTATACATTTCATATGTACATTCTGTATTATCTGTATAGCTTAAAAGTTATTAATAGCTACAGACAAAATTTTAATATCCCACTGTTAGCTGAGGCTACTCCAGATATTCAATCTGAAGTTAAGAAAGTAAGTACATTCCAATAGCCCTCCTCTTAAAAGAACATGAACAGTGAATAACACACAAATGTATGAACCCAGGAAAGTTAATCTTATTGAAATAATCTGCAAATACATCTGGCAGCATGCAACTACAATAAGCAAGGATAATAAGATATGATTCAGAACACTAACATACTGCTTTTGTGAAACAAATGTTATGCAATGAATATGTGCTTCAATCTATGACAAAAGTATAATTATCTTAATATTTTACAATGTCCATATGCAGTCTACACAAGGTTATTACAGGTCATCCCTGCTGACATATGTAGAAGGAAGAGTACTTTTGCAAGAATAAACCTTCTTGTGACAAACATGTCTCCAATAAGAAATAAAGCTGGTGGTGGCACAAAACATTCTGCAGGACATTTCACCTCCATCTCGCAACATCTCAATATTTCACCTTCTTTTCATATATATGATACATATAATGTAACACAAACATTAAGATTTCATAAACATGAAATTTATGAATTTTATAAGAAAAGTATCATTTCATTAAATGATACAAACAAGATAATTTGCATAGTGAGCAATATTAAAAATTTAATGACCATGAGAAAGATACAAGTACTGTATTTATCACATTTATTAAAGTATATCTCATTAAGCTTAAATAACAAAAGAAAACATAATACAGACTAAGAAGGAGTAACAATAAGAGTAAGAAAAGTGTTGTATTAAACAACATACTTTTCTGTCATATTAATTACCCCTCTTCCACACAATTATACTAAATATTCAGCTATTATGTTCAGTGGTATGCCCCACAAGCAACATTTTCTGATATACAGTACTGGTATTGATATGATTTTAAACCACTATGTATGATTCAGTTGTTTCTGACTGGAAAAAAGGCTACTTTATTTTCTTTACAATGCTCTAGAATCTGGACATTTAACTTGCTGATCAACATTTTTAAACTTGTGTGTACTAGGACCTTATACCGAGGTTCTGTGGAGGTGAACTTAACAAAAATTTAACAGGAAATAATTTCAATGAGGGTGATTTTCTCAAAAACTTAATCAGTTAATTAATGCATTACATATTTATAGAAAGTAATGATATGTAGTCACATCAACCACAAAGCAGATATAAATCCACAAGAGATCCACATAATTTTGTAACTGATTCTGGTTACCCTCCATACATTTTCCAGTTGTATCAGTAACAAGAACAACAAAGGAAGAGGGATTTTCAATGCCAGTGATGCATCTTGTGCTGCTTTTACTACTACTGCACACAAATGGTATTTGTCTGAGGATATGACATCATACTAAAGAGTTACATCTTATCAAGCAACAATTCAATAAATTGATAATGGCTCCTCTGATACCTCTAACAAGATATTTTGAGAACTCATTTCCACCTTTTGTAACCTGAATGATTTATTTTGTGTAAGTATGAATTCATGTACAGGATTTCTGTTGAAATACATGGTCAAGACCTTCACAAAACTACTGAGTACTGATTAATGCCTTCCTAAATTCTACCCTGTGATGTAAACACAGAAAAACTGTGTAATATCTCAACTAAACGCTCCTGTCTGAAAGTAAATGGTACTGTAATAAATTCTTTGACAGCATCATGCCACCCTTTCAAAGTGGCTACGTCATTTAACTGTGCATACTAAGCAGAGCAATTATTTAATTTATTACTGCATAAGAAGTTTAGTGGAAACTCACAGGCATATAACAAATGTATATGGTAAATAGTATCACTGCAATGTTAGACATTTTCAAGAGCAACATATCCGACATCACCAACAGGTCTCAAACAGGCAGACATACAACAAAAGTGACACCAGAAAACAGGATCCATCTTAATGAAAGACTCTCGGGTTATAAGCCTTGTCAGGTGGCTGAATGGTGAATAAATCATATCTTCTGCCATTTCAAGAACAATCTCTGCTCTCATCATCAGGGTTGCTGCTTAACAAATCCGATCCTTTGTAGAACAGCCCTGAGGATGAGAGCAGAGATTGTTCTCAAAACATTGGCAGAAGAAATGATTTATTCACCATACAGCCACCTGACACGGCTTGTAACCCAAGAGTCTTTCATCAACTTCAGTCGCCACAAAAGGTTCACTTTATATATCAGGATCTATCTTAGTTTATATGCTTATTAAATATGATCACTGCATCACAACACAGGAGTTGTATTAGCCAGTGGGTATGTAAAAACCAATTATCATAAGCATCATGTAGGAATTCAGATATTTTCAAGATAAGTGAGCAATGGATACGAAGGATGCTGACAGAAGAACACATAACAGCCCAAAAGTATATCTGTATGGAGCTCTAAAGTGCTATGAAGCTGAAAGTGATGATTTTCAGTCATGCATTACCATGATGAAATGTGAGTATATTATAATGACCCCAAAACCAAGTGACAGTCTGTGATGTGACTATGAAAGCAGTAGTTCAGAACACAGTCTTTTGCAGGTAAAGTCATGGAATCTTTGGTTATGGAATTTATGAAACAGGATGCTATAATTAACTCAGAACAATATATTAAGGCACAACAAAACTGAAATGCTGCTTATGATCTTGTCCTAACTAAGACATGAATGGGGTTCATTCATGATAATATCCAACCGCATAAGAACGTGTGAACACTTCAGGCAAATAAAGCTGTTAATGGACCATTCACCCATTTCCACATAGGCTGGATCTTTCATCCTCAGATTATCACCACTTTAGTTTACCGAAAGATGATCATGTGGGCAACAGTTCTGAAAAGCTGATGTAATGAAGAATGTTTGTAATTACCTCCAATGCTGTAACAAGAAGGCTTACATCACTGGTACATGTTGCCTGGTTGAACAATGGCAAAGAGAATTACATTTGCCAGGGCCCGGACTTCATGTAAAAATAGCCTTATCTCACTGCATGTTAGAATTTTACTTACAAATTAATTTCAACTGGAATTATATTTCTTCACAATAAAATATGAGGATTTTTCACAATTACTCTCATATATTTAGCAAAATACTTTAAACTTCCCTAAAGTTAAACTTCTATGACTCTTACAGATCTCAATTATAAAAAAGGAGAAAATTAACAAATTAATAAAGAGTAAATTTAGAGAATACCTCTGTACAACTCCCACTTTAGCAGAGTAACACAAAACTAGATCAGATAATGGACAATAATATGGCACAAGTAACTTTAAGAAATAAGTAATTAGAATGATAGATAATATACAACATGCAACACAAGCAACCCCATAAAGACAGTCAAACTGGTTTATCACTTACAACGTATGACATAAAATATACGAAACATGATGCACAGCTCACATTAAACTTAAAATGTGCTTGATACAGTAAAATAAAACTAAAATAATCAATATGACAGCACAAAATACTGAGACCAATTTTAGTGTATGCTAATAACACATGCTACAGGGACAAACCATGACTGTTTCTGATTTGAATGTGGCTGCAGGGAAGTCGCTTGCTTTGTATCAGCTGTGAATAGAAGACTTTCCTTGCGGACACAAAATAGAATGGTAAAAAAAAAAAATCAAAAACATTTCCCCACAATGCTCTTGAATTTGTACAAGGAATGTTTATGATTTTGTTAAAGCAAATTCTCTTAATATAGTACTGTTGACAGGCTGATGGATCTTCTTGTTTTTTATTACAATTTCATAAAGGCACATCATAGTACATTGTTTTTCTGTGTACTCTTTCATCAGATTACCCCAGAAACCATTCAATGAGGGTTAAAAGAATCCATGCTTCAGTTAAAATACGAAGAAATACTGCATCAAAGGGATATGTTATCTTCTTACTGGAGCAATTATTCCAAAATATAAAACACCAATCACTAAAATGTGAGGCAGTGTAATGTAGTGTCTTCAAGCTCACATTTTGTTTTTATTAAAAACATAAACTACAAACCAAAATAATGTAAAATTCTTCCTTCAATTGCAATGAACAGAACTCAGCTTTGTAAGTGGCATTCATTTTTAAACTAGTTATCACAGATGAATGGATTTCAAAGAACAGTTTAGTAATAATGAATTAGTGTACTGGTTTAACATTTTAGTTAAAACATAAAACTTATCAAAAGGATTATTTGCTTAGATTAAAAATCAATGTATATTAGTAATTTTGATTTGAATTTGTAAACAAATAACTTCTTCGGACACAATTTAACGTTATCTAAAAACTTGCAAATTATAACTGAACAATTTGGGCATATAAAAAAACATAAATTTTAATTATGGCCTCATATGAAATTCTGTTGCTTCTAAAAAAGTCAGATCATAACAATATATGGTATTTTCTTGCACTGTTCCAAGTATGACTTACAATTTTTTTTAAAAAACCACAAATTGTTTTAATCCTAAATGCTCAGAAATTTTTCATCTGAAGCAAATTTAAAACAATGAAAATCATGACTATTTCAACAGTACATATCAAATGAGCACATGCGCTTTTGTATTATTTAGGTTTCACTACATTGTGCAAACTGTGCTTTTGCCTGTAACTGTTATTATTCTTAAGGCAAATTCTCAGAATATTTTGTTAACACACAGTACTGAACAAATTTTAAATTATGGTAAAGAAACTAGATATTATTTTAAAAATTTTAACTACAAAAGCACAGATAAGCAAAAAATACCCAAGACAGCATCTCTTAATGCTGAGGCAATAAAAAACTGGTCTTGAAAGCCTACACATCACATGACAGCATTCAGACTACCAAATACACAAATCAGATATATACAAACCTGCCTCAGTAATGACATGAGAATGTCTTTGTGCTCCAATTAATCACCTTTGCAAGATAAACTTAAATTACATACCGAGGCTTTACATATACCTTTTACTGAATGTAACATTGGTAAACGGCAAGAGAACGGGGAGGGAAGCAGAGGGGAAGGGAATTTGGGCACATAACAATGTAACGATCAATAGGAAAACTGCACGAACCATCCACACACTATAGCAGTAGAATAAATTAGATCCTTCCTCTTGACATCAAAGATATGAAGTTCAGATGTTTCAAATTACGTGATAGTTTGTAAAGAAATAAATTTGTCAACACTGTGTCATATCTTCTGATTTCTACTTTAGTAACTACTCTGAATCTCTTAGGTTTAATTTGCTCTCCATTATATCAGAATACTACATCACTAAAATCCAACAGATCAATCTCAAATTTCAGTTCACGCTAACTTCAATGACTACATGACAAACAAACCTCCTATCACTGTCCAAAACCACTACACACTCACACAACCATTCACTCTCAGTGTGTTAATGCATCATGTTAATTCCCATACAACCTGCACTCATAAAGAAAAAAGGCATGGTCTGCTGTTTAATCATTCACTCATTCTATAAAACAACATAATTTGAAATTCCACATTCCAAACACACACTACATTCCTTTCAATGCTATTAAGAGAAACAACCACTGACAAGGCCTTGGACATCATAACTACCTTTCAATTTGTTTCCGAAAAGGAGACTTAAAAACTAAATATGCAGTCTGTTTTATGAAAGTCAAACTAAATCGTACTAATCTGCATTTATAATTAGATGCAATAATTCTCACCAGCAAAGCAAGTTATTTCCTCTAAGCTGAGATAAAGTTGTAATATATTTAAGAGTGTGAATCAATCAAGACCACACCCTTAAATACTTCAAAATCATCAATCTTCAAATTTTCTTTAAATGCTCCAAAGTTTGAATTCTTATACATCAAACATTTGTGAATCTTTGTTGAACTTTGATTTTTATGGAAAAAACTGTGACCCAACACTAAATTGTATGTAACATAAAATTTTCATGGAATAAAGTGATGTAGGAAGTATGGTTTCCTCCAGTGCAAGCAATATTCCCATCAAGAAGCTTAATGGCAGTTTATACTTCATATAAGTTACATGTTAAAAACCAAACCAAACTGAAAACCAACCAATATTATGAACAAAATTAATTTAACATCAAAATCATGTGAAAAGTTCAATACTTTTAAGAGTTTCATATGCACATAAAATACGGCCATGTTTTGAGCAGCTAACAAAAACTAAACAGAAGATGCAGTTTGTCATTTCTTGATTAGAAAATGAACGGGACTTACCAACATTAAATGCCTGAAAAGACAGAGACTGTGTGCAGAGGACAGGTACAATTTTTACTCATTCAAAACTCTCTTAACTCAGATGCTAACACTGTAATGCCTCAAATGAAGTAGTGAGTTTCCTTGTCTATAAAAAGAGTAGTAGTGGCATGGTTGATGATGTATTTTTTAACCCCCCTCCCCGCAAAATAACGAAGTCAATATCTAGACACTAAGACCCAGTCAAGGTAATAGCAACTTACAAATGGTCTCATAAGGTTAAAGTTGCTGTGTGAAGTCCAACTGCCATCTACCTGTTTCTGGGATGCCACTTGTTTTTGTAACTGGTATGCTTGCTCTTCCAACTGTTTAATCTTGCGCATTGCATCTTCATCGCAAAGCTTTTTGCGCTCCTCTCGTTTGTTTTCCTGATGAAAGAAACACAATCAAATTAAAATATTGACACTTATAAGATACCAAGTGAGAATGAGAGACCTCACACAACATAAAAAGCTCACTGATGTATGCAGCAACAAAGAAGCAGGAACATATTTCTTGCTTTTGTGTCTCTCAGTATGGCCGTCTGGCAAAAGTGAAGGCAGATAACCACAATGTTTGAGTCATCCAGTGAGAGGATATGACAGGATGATAGTGTAAATTATAATTATCAGTTTTAAAAATGGATCTGAATCACATTGGTAGCATGATGTTCCTGATATAAAAGTTCTGACTTTGTTAGTGGTGAGGAAAAAAATTCTGCACAGAAGGCCATGACCACAAGATTTGTCCAGGTTTATTGTAATTAAAGATAGTAACTACTGCAGAATTCCCATATTTCTCCAAAATTCCCTAAAGAGAAAAGACTGCTCGGGAGATATAGGTTTGTTTACTTGCCAATTATTTTATTAATACGTCACACACAAAATATAAAATAACAAAACTTGAGGCCAAATGTTTAGGAAAGTTCAAATTGCCACCTTCAGGTCTACATATAAGAAGTTATTTTTATGCTTTTATGCAATGTTACAGGGATTGGCAATATGAATCCAATTTTTACATAAATGTTACACATCTGCTAAAATAAAGACAAAGATAAAAATTACTGATGTCCATAAAAAATATTTACACAGTGTACAATATTTTAGATATGATGTACACTGAATATAAAGACATTGTATTACTAGAGAGACAAAATGCGCATGTCAGAATGCTGTACAGCATTGTAAAATAATCTGAGATGAACTGGGGCATATATGAGCAACTGAATGTGTGAAAGTGGAATTCCACAAAGTGTAATGTGATATTTCAGACATGTATAATGAACCTAACACAAGAATTACAAATTTCAATTCAGTACACCCACACTAAAATTCACAAATGAAGCTGAAGAAGATAAAGAACTGTTACTTGGACCTGAAACATTCTAATGAACCAAACAAAATAGAATAATATTTTTTAAAAACCATATTTTCCTGATGTTTCTTCATGTGGTTTTAAATGGGCAGCAGTAAAAGATGTGTGTAGTAACAAAAAGAAATATTTAATACAGATGGAACTTTTCTCTGTATCAAACTTTTAACAGTAGAATTACAAAATTAAAAATGTTATTTTTGTGTCAGCTTAAAAATATTACAGCAGTTTAAATACCTTCCTATAATAACTATATATGCTTATATTTATTAAAGAAATCTACTGCTTTCTATAATTCAGAAAAAAATTTAGAAATGTTTTTCCAAAATTCATATTATTTGCTGTGATAATTTACTTATACAGTTTTAATAAAAAATGAATGCATCTTTTCAGCTCTTTCAAACATACAAAATTAAGATGTTACCATTAACAGTTATAAAATTACAGAACTCTCAAGATGAAGGGTTTTCATATTCAGAAAAAAATGATAATTTATAATAGGTTTTTAAAATGGTGACCAAAGCTAAGCCCCAAGAAAACTTGACATTTTCTTACGTGCCTATAGTTTAAGATCCACACATAATGTTTTGAAGAAATTTGTTTACAGCCACATGACGAATGTAAGTGGCCTGTCTGATAAAAACAGGAATTGTGCTAGACAGCTTCTCCCCCTTCCAGACATGCATTTGAGAAAAAAGAAGCAGAAGTAATACTTATCAGAAGAACTGTGTTATCTGCCACTAACTTAATGTACACTGCCTGATCAAAAGTATCCGGACACCTACGCGAAACTGTCCTCTAAGCGTCCCTCGGATTTACTGCCCAGTTATTATTATATTATTATTAAGTGTTCTGTCTTACGACAGGTCCATTGCTCTGCCCAAAAAGAGCTCTCCAGTTGTCCCTATTCTCGGCTTCTCGCTTTAATTCCTGGAACGTCATCTTCTTTCCTTGTTTAAGATCGTC
>NW_019059776.1:589440-602793 GCF_000696155.1 Zootermopsis nevadensis | reverse complement strand
GAGGGCGGTGTGCGCTGGCGCGTTGTCATGATGCGTCACATGTGGAGTTCTTCCTTTAGAATCAGCTGACAGGTCCCATAGCCTATCCCAACAATGTCGCACAAGTCGTTGATGATACGACGTCGATCTTCGTGAATGGCCTGCCGAATCTTCGTAACATTTTCGGGCGTTGTGCTCGAGATGGTCGTCCAGAACGCTCGTCATCATCGACAGAGGTTCGGCCATTTTTAAAACGTGAATGCCACACAAAAGTTTGTGCACGACCCATTGCGGACTCCCCAAATGCTTGCTTTAGTATTTCATCGGTTTCCGTAGCCGTTTTGGCGAGTCTTTGGCAAAATTTGATGCACACTCTTTGTTCATGAAAATCCGCCATTCCGAAATCGCAGGAGTGTCGGTGTAATGCACTACCAAAACGCCAGTAACTAAGAAACAAATGCTAATTCGATGATGCAGGCTGGCACAGTGATTCACTATGAATGTAGGCCACACCCCCTAAAGGCAGAAGCTCGTACTACATCCGGTTCGCCCTCTATTGACACAGTCTGGAAACTTTCCGATCGCACCTCGTACATTATCAAAAATACATCCCTGATGTGACATCATAAACTGGGGCTACCCAGTCACAGTTTGCTGTTGTCAGTTTCCAATACAGAAAGCAACAGAGTCCACAGAAATATCACTCATTACACTGTTTTTACTTAAATTATCAACAGCATGCCAAAGAGTGGTACAACCAATTGTGAACCACCCAAGAGAAATAATGTAGATGGGTTGTAGAAAATGAAAATTGGTTTGTGCATTATGGCAGATAATTCTGGAACCCACTCTAACAATGTATTGTATTTGTTTGGAATAAAACTGTTATAGTAACTCTAACAACATATGATTTCAGAAGCATTTCATGAATGGTTTTAATTAATAATGTGTTTGAATTTCACCAGGAAAGGCCGCTTAGGAATTGATCTAGTACATGATGATGTGGCGCGTGAGTTGCTCAAAGAGGTACAGACAATCGAAGGAGTCCAGTCACTGTTACATCAAACACTGGAACAGGCTAAAGAGCAAATCCGTTTGCTTCGTTCAGCAAAATACTTCCTCGATCGAGATAATGAAGACAAAGCCAATGCCCTCAAGATTGACAAACACTGTATTAGTCTACAAGAGACAAGCTTGAATCTCAGCATGTATCATGGAACTGAATCCCTTGATCCTGTGTAGGTCACAATGCTGTTTTTAATGCTATTATTAGAGAGTTAAGAGAGGTAAGATGAATGGCTTCTCACAGCAGAGGAATGGCATGTTCTCAGGACAGCCCATTTGGGGTTTGTAATGAACAAGATAGCACTAGGGTAGGTTTCTCTCAAGGACTCCTCTCTCAATTATCATTCTTTTAGTACTCCACACTCATTTGTCATTGCCTCAAAAGTCACTCCATTAGGGTCCTTCTCGAGAAACTGGTAGTTACTCAGCTTGTCAAGAAATTCTCCACCTTTTATGAAACACAAAAGATCATTACTATGTTAACAAGATCCTGCCACTGGTCCGAGTCCTGAGCTGGATGACTCCAGCTCACACCCTCTCATCCTGTTTCCCTAATTAATTTTTAATATAATCATCCTTTCAATTGAGCCTAGATCTATCAATAGTTTCTTCCCTTCAGGTTTCTCAATCAAAATTTTGCATGCATTTTTCATCACTGTCATGCATATTAACTGCCCCATCATCTCACCGTCCTTAATTTGATCCTGATAATTTGTTAAAACTGTCATATCTAAATAAAAAAAATGCTTGACAATTCTTTTTCACTTTTTGTTAAATTCTCCAATATAAAATGTAGTGAAAATTAGTTAATCCATTCTTAAGTTGTTTAATGCCCACAGACAGACACCACAGGGTTGCCTAAAAACAAATGAAGTATACCCAAAACATTCTTTGTGATTTTATACATCTTACTGATCTTGATACTAATTTATTTTTTCTTTATATCAGTAAATGTCCAATCTCACTATTCTTAATAATGCACACAATATCTTTATAAATTAATTAAACTCCTTTACTTTTAACAATCTTTGTTATTTGCCTTTTGATTGCTATATTGCAAACATATGATATAGAGCAGAGGTTCCCTTGTGCCCCCCTTAAAACATTTCATAAATTTATCAAATGTTTTAAGGGGGTTAAAACATTTGATAAATTTCACGCCACCCTTCCAGAACAAGTACAAGCAAGCAGATTTGATATAAAATTTAGCTATGAGTATATATTTTTTTATAATTTAGTATATATTATTCAATGCATTTAATTTAAAAAACTAATAAAATATACGCTTCATACCTGGATTAGTGGGATGAATGTGGTTGCTTCTGTGAACATAACTTGTCATAACGAGGTTGGAGTTTTGAAATGGCCACTCTAAGGTCATTTTCCAGGTTCATCATAGAACGATACTTTGTTTTGATGGCAGCCACTGATGAAAATCCAGTCTCGTACAGGTAGGATGTTACGAAAGGAAGGAGGATATTCAGAGCTCTCCTGCTGTGGTAAGGGAACTCCCCTCCAGTGCCCACCCAAAATTCTATGTACGACTTCCTAGGAAACTGAACTTTTAAAGAAGTATCAGATATAATGTCAATATAGTTTTCCAATTCTTCAAGAGAAATGTCGTAATTTTGAGGCGAATCAGCATGGAATGCATCCGTGATCCATTTGTATTTATCACTTACTGCTTCTGGAAAATACTTATAAAACCTGGACTGCAGATTAACCAAGTGAAAAAGTTTTTCATACAAACAACATGACCCCCCAGAAAACCACTCATGCCCCACCCCCAGGGGGCATGCCCCACACTTTGGGAACCTCTGATATAGAGCATTTACATCTCCAGTGAATATTATATTTGCACTGATTCACACTGCAATTCAATATACTTTCCATAAAACATACTGCTGTTATCTATTACTATCTACTTTCATCCACAAATTTATCATGTCTATATCCTGCCCACATTGTGACTACATAGTTTCTGCAACAACAAAAATAGAACCAAATGCATGCCACTAATCCCCAGACACTGCAAAGTCAACAATTATTTTTCTTTCTATTTTATTAAATACTCAATGGATTTAAATAAAATAATTTAATATATTAAAATATTATTATCTAATGCTTTAATATAATTCAATTTGTAAAGAATTATATCTAATTACTTTTTGTAAGTGGAGAGCTGTTATTATCAGCCTAGGAATTTGATTTGTATTTGTCATAGTTTATATAACTTTGGTGTATGGGAAGAAAACCTTTTCACAACAGTTGTCCTTCACTGTACATTTTAGTTAAACACAAATATAATTTTTGTAATTAATATGTTTTAATAGCAATGTAACGAAAGAAGAATGGGCACTTTTCTCCAACAAGTTAAATGAACGTGCAACCAAGGAGGTCAACAATGCACGACCTCTGCATTCTTACATTGACATACTTTTGAAACAAGTTACAGAAGATCTGTGGAATCAGTTCAATGTTACAAATGAGGCATTCAGACGTAGAATTTCAGAAACCAGAGAAGTCAAACTTAAACTTGAAAATGAACATCATGAGGTAATATACAAAAGTTACTGTTTGAAATCAGATAAATGTGTGGATCATAACAACACACAGTTAATTCCTAAATATCAGTATGGAGTCAGATGGCAGTTATCTAATGTACAGTAATGAGAATGGTTTTGTTTTGTACGTGTATTTTCCAGACACTACGGCAAATAAATAAAATGATGCGCAACATTACTCGCCTGGAGAAGGCAATAGCAGAAAAGGAAGGCTTCATAGCATTGGCTCACTCTCGTCTTGGCCACAGGGCACAGAGATCTGCAAGTGAACGTACTAGGTAAAAACGAGCAACATTATGCAATTTCCTGATACCTACACATGTATACAGTCATAATGCAGTTAATAATTCCTGTCCACATAGGACTCAGATCTCCTGTTACCCAAGACAGTTGCTCAAAAAACTGAGCCAAGTGAAGACAAGACTTCTTGGATGAATATGATTCATTAAATTAGGGACTCCTACTTGAAGGGTTGCAGCTAATGATGTTATGACCTCCAAAAGTACAAAATTCAGAAACTGTGTCTAGGAGGTCCCTTTCAAATTCCTGAATATGATTTCCTGGCTCTCAATGAAGACTTTGTCCAGTAAAGTTGTGTGATAGTTAAGTTGCTGCATTAAGTGACGTGGATATGTACCTATTTACTTACTATTTTTGAAAGTGGCATGCAGATCAGATTCACAATCTTTTACAAACACCAAATTCAATATCGTATGCTTGTTAATACAGATTATTTTTGTCAAAACATTAATAGCATATATTTTTAATTTAGAACTAGACTTTTATATTTTAATGTGTACTAACTGATGTTACGATGTCTTAAAACAACTGAATTTGAAATTTTTCAGCATTTAACATATGTTTAATTTTTAAACTGATATTCCTTATTATATGATAAATGTGCATACTGGTAATATAAACAGCACTGGTGAATTACAAATTGGTGTGAATGTGAAAATACAGAGTGATTCTTTTTTAGATGTGCAAAATTTACTAGTGAGTTGTACATCCAAAAACATTGGTGTAGGTTCATATAAACAAGGTTCAGCACATCCTTAGTTTTCAAGTTGGCAACTCAATGTGCTGAAATCTGAGAGTGTGCCTGGTAAGCACAATAGTATGCATAGTAATATGAAGGTTTAAGGTACTTATCTCCAATTATTAAAGTTTCAAGAGGAATTAAATTTTGTCTCCAACATGTTTGTTATTAAAATAATGTACTGATGCCACTAACTTCAGGCTTTTCTTTTTGCAGAGATGAAGTTCAAACAAGATTACTGTCTGAAGTGCGGGAATTAAGAGATAATGTCACAGCATTGCAAGACATGTTATCAGAAGTATGTAGTACTTGAAATGTTAGTAATAAGAATGTGACAGATTTGTCGCACACGTGCAAATATGATAACTGTCCTAGAATTGAAACCAGTGACTGATTCTGTTGCTGTAGATTTTGCATAACAGATTACTGCTTTTAACAACTCTTGACAAATACTTCTGTCTCACATCTTATAGAGAGTTAATTCTTTCTACACTTTGAAAATGAAAACCACCTTAACTTCCTTTCAGTATTGCCCAACAAGTTAATTCAGAGCTAAGGTAAATTCAAATTATTTATATACTGGCATTTCATAAGAAACACTTAACAAGCACAAAATTCTCATTTGTAAAATTGTGTTTATGTATTCCTTCGTTCAAAAAATTATGTTGTATTAATTGCATAGATTGTATGGCATATCATAAGAAATGACAAGATCATGAATGATGTGGGATGACTGGCAGGAAGCCTTTCTCAGCTGTCAATCATGGCTTACACACAGTCCAGTTGGCTGTCACAGTAGCATACTGTTACCATCACACTACCTCAGAGTTAAAATCTGGCCAGCAGCCCCAAAGTACAGAGTTTTTAAAATCCATTATGCCTGAAGCACAATGGTATTATCCCAACATCTGCTTGGAAGAAGAGGATGAACTACACAAACAGAATAGCCAAAATTTGAACTGGAGAGCTCCTAAATATAGAGTGGTAATCACTACACCACAATGTTTGACATGGGTGTCATTCTCAACATAACAGAGAAAAATCACAAGCAAATGTAAAATGTAATTCCTATTCACTGTTGTTGCTGCTTGCCTCCTTGCACATTTGCATAACCACATCCTTTTGCTTGCATTTATGTCACTAATACTAGCAATTCATTAGGTACTCTCCACATACAAGAACACATAACACAATAATCTGATATTTAAACACCAACAGTAAAGGGCTGTTACTAAGAAAATTGCAGACTACTGTGATCTATATTGACTTGTCTGGTGACTTAACGTCCATACTTCATGATATTATTATTCCTGAGGTAATTCCCAGTCAGAAACGTCATATGAACATATGTCTGATACTTGATGGTTAAACAGCTAAATAACTGACTAACTAACTAGATGGCTTACCGAACCCGAAGGTTCATCACCGAATTAACCAAAGCCCTCCACCGGACCCTGTCCTGGGCCAACAAAATCCAGTTTCCTTCAACTCCTATCTCCCATAGATCCCGCCTGAGATTATCCTCCCATCTACGTCTAGGTCTCCCCAGCGGTCTCTTCCCTTCAGGTTTCCCGACAAGTACCCAGTGCACACCTCTTGTTCCATCCATGTGCACTACATGCCCAGCCCATCTCATTCTTCTCGACTTAATCACCCTGACAATATTGGGGGAGCAGTACAGATTTTTAAGCTCATCATTATGCAGTTTTCTCCACACCCCATCGTCTTCCCTCTTAGGCCCAAATATCCTCCTCAACACCCTGTTCTCAAACACCTGCTATGGGTAGAAATACAAAACGGTATGGACATAAAACATGTTGAAAGTTGTACTTCCAGCATGAAAGAACACCCTCACATTTCAATAGACATGTAACAGAGTACCTGAATGAACAGTTCCCTAGCCGATGGATCGGCTGTGGTGGTCTGCAGAATTGCCAACCATTGTGACCAAACCTTACTCACTAGATTTTCACATATGGAGTTACATGAAAAACAAGTTACTATATGAATGCAAAGCAAACAAAACAAGATGTACATAATTGTATTTTCAAAATGCAAAATGCAGGAATGACATAAGGTTAAAATCTTCTTGAATTTCAAATATCCATAGTCCTATAACTACTGAGAATCAGATCTATGTTCACAAGTTTCTCACTAGGAATGACTTCAGGAATAATATCGTGAAGTAATGACACAAAGTCACCTATATACACCTTAATAAATAGTAAAGCTGTAGCAATATGTAGAATGATTAAGATTTGCAATAAGATTAGAATGCATGGCATTCTACTTGAGCCACTAAAGAATTTTCTAAATGTGAGACATGCTATATACTGAACTAACTTCTTCTTCTTCTTCTATGGCACAACAGCTCAAAGTTGAGCCTTGGCCTCCTCCCATATGGGAGGTTTCTTTGTCTTTGAAGTGTGCACTTATTAGTAGTGAGTGACAAGTCCACTGCCTCTGCACAATTTCTACTCAATCTTGATTTGTCTGCTAGAGCCATCTATTAGAGACTTGGGTGAGAAATGGCCACTGAATTTTACTTATGAAACATCTTGTTTATGCTCATAAGGTTCTTTTACATGCAATAAGTCTACGACAAGGGACCACCAGCTTTACCTCCCCTCCGAAGGAAGTTGTGCTGCAGATTTTTATCACCCTTAAAAATCCATTGACCTTGGCCGGGTTGAACCCGTGAACCTTGGGTCCAGTGGCGAGCACGCTAACCACTAGTCCACTGAGTGCGATGAACTAACCTAACTTAAAATTACAACAAAAATCTAACCTCTTAGCTAATATTCTAGAAATGTAATGATATACGCAATGTTGTTTGTCAACAGGCACAAGCATCTTTACGCTACTTGCTAAAGACACAAATTCAACTGGAAGAAGATATTAACGTCAAAGCCAACACACTAAAAATTGATGAAGTCGACTGTATGCCTCTACGAGAAAGCATGGATTATCATTTCTACTGAGTGGACTTCAAGGAATGAAATAAAGCTCAAAGGAAGGAATGACTAAACAATTAAGTAGATAAAGATACAATCTGGCATATGTCTGTGTTTTGTATAAAATATTTTGAAAATCTGTACTCTTTTATAAATTGTGTTACAATTATATCATGCATTGTGAGAAGCTCTACAATTTCTCCTCTTCATTTTATATTGTTAGGGTGATTAATTCAGGATAAGATCAAGAGGCAAGTAATATGCATGGCAGACAAAACTGCGAATACAGTTTTGGGCAGAAAACCTACAAGGTGACCTTCATGCATATGGAATAATAATATAGCATGTATGCTTAACATAAGACTTGGTCACAAGTTTTTCTCTGAATGTCTCTGGCAATGGTACCATATTACTATGTTCTATCTTATGGACTTTGTATACACAATTTGTCTTAGAAATCTTAAAACCTTGAAAGTCATTACATTTCAAAAGATTGCTATATCCAATTAAACATGATCTACTTAGAGAGGAAGCCATCATTTCTCGGAAATATACACCGACTTGCAGCATGCCCACAGTGTTACAACAGAAAATTCTGACAAATAACTATATTTCTTAACCATTCTTCTTGCTCCAAATGTTATCATAGGCCTTATCAATCAACATATACGAGGTGCGATCGGAAAGTTTCAAGACTGTGTCAATAGAGGGCGAACCGGATGTATTACGAGCTTCTGCCGCTAGGGGGTGCGGCCTACATTCATAGTGAATCAGTGTGCCAGCCGGCATCATCGAATTAGCATTTGTTTCTTAGTTACGGGCGTTTTGGTAGTGCATTACACCGACCCTCCTGCGATTTCGGAATGGCGTGTGCATCAAATGTTGCCAAAGACTCGCCAAAACGGCTAAGGAAACCTATGAAATGCTAAAGCAAGCATTTGGGGAGGCCGCAATGGGTCGTGCACAAACTTTTGTGGGGCATTCACGTTTTAAAAATGGCCGAACCGCTGTCGATGATGACGAGCGTTCTGGACGACCATCTTCGAGCACAACGCCCGAAAATGTTACGAAGATCGACGTCGTACCATCAACGACTTATGCGACATTGTTGGGATAGGCTATGGGACCTGTCAGCTGATTCTAAAGGAAGAACTCCACATGCGACGCATCCTGTCTGAGGACCAGAAGCAGAATCGACTTCTCGTTTGTCAGGAGCTCAAAGATCTTGCAAGAACCGACCCCAACTTCCTTTCTAAGCTCCGTGTGACTTCTTCCTCTTCCCAAAGATGAAAATTCAGCTAAAGGGAAGGAGATTTGAGACGATAGAAGAGATTCAGGCAGAATCGCAGATGGTGCTTGACAGGCTGACAAAGAAAGATTTCCAGGGATGCTTCCAGGCTTGGCAGCGGCGCTTGGATCGTTGTGTTCACTCCCAGGGGAACTACTTCGAGGGTGATGGATGAATTTAATACCTGAGATAAGTGTACGGGTTTTTATACGCGCAGTCTTGAATCTTTCCGATCGCACCTCGTAGGCCTATCATCGAATATCAGAAAAAATACAATTCCTGTACCCAAGAACATATGTCTTTATAGTAACTCAAATCCAGGACACCTTTTTTTAGGGTTGTGGGGGTTTGTTCCGGAGGTCTTCTTGCTGAAACAAATTACGCAATTCTTGTCTATCATCTTTTACCATCATTATTTTCTAAAGTACAGAAAACGCCTTCACTGGGACTCAAATCCAGGACAGTTTTTCAGGGTTTTGGTCTTGTTTCTGTAATCTCCTGGCCAAAACAAACAATTGTGTCCTTGGGGATTCTTTTACGATGCTGGGTTTCAGAGCTACAAAAACTATTTTCACCAGGACTCAAACCCAGGCCAGATTTTCATGGTTGTGGCATAGTTTCCAAGCGAAAGAAAACAGCTTCATTAGGACTTCAAACCAGAATAGGTTTTTTGGTCTGTAACCTTTGTTCTTATAATCTCCTTGCTGAAACAATGTTGGTCTTGGCACTGTTCTTTTATCATGCTTAGTTTATGATGAGATACAGTAACTATATCTTCACCAGTACTTGAACACAGGACATTTTTTCAGGGTTGTGGCCTTTGTTTCTGTAACCTCCCTTTCAAAACAAACTACTATGATCTTGGCACTTTTTTCTACTATACTTAGTAAATGAGCTACAGGAACTGCCCTCACCAGGACTTGAACAAAGAGGACACTTTTTCTGGTATTTTGACCTTTCTAGAATCTCTTCTTGGTCTCAAGGAATACACATGCCAAGTTTGGTGCAAATTAGTTTATACAATCATTAGCTATATGCATGCATACACACATTTAAATTTTATATACAAGATTACACTAGATACATAAAAAGACATACAACTGAAAGTTAAGCTTTTTGAAAGGAAAACCAACAAAAACTGCTAAAAAAGTTACTGTTACAAAGATGTGTTTGAATATTTACATACTTTACTATGATATGTTGTTGCTGATAAAGGCAAAATGTTAAAATTAAATATATGTAGTGATCCTTTATCAGCCCAATGTACCCAGCTACAGTATGTATACTGTATGTCTAATAGATCTTTAGTGTTGTGTGGTGGAATTTAGCTTTCTCAGTATTTTTAATGTTAGCACACTGTTCTATTTAGTGTCACACATAACCAAAACAGTGGTTTTAAATTATAATACCTTTCAGCATTTTAAAACAAGGTTATCATTGCACATAAATTTGATATACACCTATCCTTTGATTTACAAACTTTCAATTTACAAATTTTCACTATAATAACCTCATTTCAATTTATGAACATTATTTTTACTACAAAGAAGAACCAGCCTCCATCTGAGGGATGAGTGTCCACTTCATAAGTAATAAATGTGGAGGTATACAGCTGTTTATTCTTTGTTTACTAAAGTTCTGATCTTCATACTGTCTCTCTCTCTCTCATGCATGATATGCTTCTAAAAGTCAATTGTTATTCAGCTTGTCAAAGAATAGACCACTTTCTGTACAGAACTCAAAGATTTATCTCCATGTTCACAAAAGCCCACCACTGGATTCTATCCTGAGCTAGTTGCATCCAGTTTGCTCCACCAATTCCTATCTCCCTAAGATCCATCTTAATGTTATCCTCCCACCTACGCCTAGGTCTTCCCAGTAGTCTCCTCCCTTCAGGCCTATCTACCAATACCTTGTAAACAACCCTCCCCTCCTCAAGAGTGCCGCATGTCCTGCCCACCTCATCCTCCTCAATTTACTCACCCCGACACATTAACATTGCAACGAATTTTCTCCTGATCCATCTTCCTCCCTTTCAGGTCCAAATATCTTCAACACCTCAAAAACCCTCAATCTACATTCCTCCCTCAAAGTGAGAGACAAAGTTTTGCACCCTTACAGCACAACTGACAAAATTACACTTTTGTACATTTTAACCTTTAGTATTATTTATATAAGATGGGAGGACCAAAGATTTTGGACTCAATGATAGCAAGCATTTGCCAAATTTAATCTGCTCTTGATTTTGTCATGAATGTCATCCTGACTTGTGTCATCCCCAAGTACTTTTTGTCACATTTTCAAACAATTCATTAGCTATCCTTATAATCTGGTTGTCCTGAATTCTGATGCCAAGACATTATCATATACATCTTTTTTGCATTTATTTCTAGACCATATCCCTACTAGCCTCTAAGAGTGTTTCTGTGTTTGCTTTTACAGTATTTATATTATCACCCAACAGATTAATATCACCAGCAAAGACCAAAAGCTGATGTGTCCCATTCAATTCCAAACTGCCACAATTTACTTGGAGTTTCCTGTTGACATATTCCAAGGCAAAATTGAAAAGTAGTGATGATAGACCATCTCCCTGTTTCAGGCCATTCTGAATGGGAAATGTATTGGACAAATGTTAAACTACACAAATTTTGTAAGACTTGAGGTCATCGCCCTGATGACGGAGGCAGTATGACCTCTGAAACGTTTGTTAACATCGACCAGACTACACAGCGCAACAACCCAGAAGACGGATATCTTCATACACAAATTTTACTATAGGATTCACTTAAACATATCCATACTGTAAATACAGCAACTGCTATACAATGTAAACATTCGATTTAACATTTTAATAGTGCTTTACAGAGTTAAATTCTATTCTAACATGTGGCAAAAATATTTTTCCTCCCTGGGTGCTGGGAACCAGTCTGAATTTTTTTATACTGAAATTAATGAGAATTTCATTTTCAATTTATGAATTTTAACGTTATGAATAGTTTTCATCAAACAAATTACATCTGTTATTCGAGGGATGCGATATATTTACTTACTCACTCCATGGAGCTGAGTCCTTCCTGAGAAGCCACTATGTCTAGGTATTCCTAGTGGTCTGTTCACAATTATTCTATTTATAGTATGCAGACAGTCTATAACAGTAATAATATTTCACTGGCAACTTACTAACATAATTTATTCCATTACATTCTGCAAGAGACTTCAGTACAATGATTCTGCAAAAGACTTCAATACAAGGATATTAGTTTATATGTATGTATAGTTTACAGATAATATTAAGGTCCAAACTGTATTATATACATTACAACTCATGATTTAACTTCCAAGTATTAATGGAGAAAAATTCTAACACAAATGTTATTGCTTAGAGTAACATCCCCATTCAAGATCAACCGCATAATGCAATTAAGGAACCCATTCATAGAACAGCCATAATGTGATCCTCAGTAATGAAACATAATGAAAACAGAAAAATTCTAATATTCTTCAATGCAACCTTCTCTCCAATTTGAAACCACACCTTCAAGATTGGGTGAAACTCATTGTTTACATTTATATTCTTTGGTTCAATGCAGCCTAACTTTCAACTTAAAAAAAAAATCTGACCAACCTCTCATCCTTAATTCAAGACTGGACAATTTTAATTCAAAATAAGAAATTTTACTTGAATGTGAACAAAGGTCAAGACTGAACACATTTATATACATTGAAAACCAAATTTCTGAATTTAAAATTAATTTAAGATGAAGTTTCATACCAAGTGAGACATCAGGTTCCCGCAGTGGCAAGCATTGTCTTCTGGGTTGTTGCACCATGTAGCCTGGCAAAGTTCACCAAATTTTCAGAGGTGAACTACCACATCACAAGGCACAATAACCCCGAACAGAGCTATCTTAAATTTTCATATCACTCATTTCAAACTATTAAATTAAAGATCTTGCTGAATATAGTTACATGTCACAGCTTCTGTACTGACAATGACTGAGAGACAGGACGGAGAAGACCATTTCATTTTGTTATAAAGTACATGTAAACCACTCTCATATGTTCAAAAACATCTGCATTGAAAACTCCCCTTATTTCAGACATTTCACATTGACTTCGCACAAGCAGCAAACCGAAGTCTCACTTCACCATCTTGAGGATATTCCATTTGCTTCTCTGCATTTGGAACATAATGTGTCTTGCAGAACTTATCAAAGTAACGACCCACGTCCATGTGATTCAGGTACACAGGTTCAACGGCCACTTCCAAGTTTTCTATTAAAAATAAAACATTTAAGCTGTAATGTTCACTTAATTCTTCAGACAAAAACAACTCCTCAAGCATGCCACAAAATACCTGAGCAATATCTCCTGGAAAAGTACAATTTTTGAAGTCATAATCAATTATTGGTGCAAAATAAATGTGTCCCTGACCAAGATAAGTACCTGTATTTTTTTCGA
>NW_019059776.1:578681-589402 GCF_000696155.1 Zootermopsis nevadensis | reverse complement strand
CTACTTTTTACTTACATTCAAATACATGGTGGTTGAAAAGACAAAGTGTTTTGCCTGTTTCCAATGCTGACACTGAAAATCAACTGCTTCTACAGTGAAACCTCTATCCATCGTTCCCGGAACTATCGTTTTCCCGGATGCATCGTCCGTTTTGTTCGGTCCCGAATACATCCCATATAAAATAATGTTACATTTTCCCGCTTCTATCGTTCCTCGAACTATCGTTTTATCGCATCGATCGTTCAAAAATCTTAGTCCCGGCCCACAATTTTCCCGCAATGATCGTTCCTGAGAATTTAAAATGCTGGGTTTAGAGATAAATTAATACCGAAAGACGCACAATGTTTTTGGAATAAACAGTAGCGGTAACCTGTTATGTCGCCCAACCAGCACATTCTTTTGGAATGAGGGTCAGCGGTGCAGGGGTGATAGTTGGAGTGAATGGCGGTGCCCATTGTCAGAAATTTTACGATTTTAATTAGGGTGCACTCATATTTCGTTCCAGCGATGCCAGATGGCATGTGCAGTGTGAATTTCTTCACAAATGCTTTTATTACAAGTTTGCCGAAGCGCACGCTGCATTGGCGAAAGTGAAGTCGTTCTTTTATGCGCATAATATTAGTGAATGTGACGAGGAAAACATTTTGAACGTGGAAAGTGCTCTGTTTGGTCTAAAACGTAAAGTTTCGACAAACCAGTTGTCCATTAAAGACTTTTTTGGTAAAAAGAAGTAACTTTGAAAGAGAAACATTGTTTTTTTTAAATTTTTAATGCTTTCCTGCATCTATCGTTTTCCCGCAATCATCGTTTTCATTTCCCACCCCCGCCGAAAACGATGCATCGAGGTTTCACTGTATATGCAACAAAACTCATTCTGTATTTTTCATATAATTTTAATAAATAATGAAGGACTGACTGGCATAAGAATAGGGGGTCTCAAACTTTAGTGTGCACATGGCCCAATCATGTGTTTTCTGTAAACCATATACATTGCTGGAAAATGTATCTTCAGTATTTGGCAATGCCTATCAAAGTAAGCAACTGTTCAGCTTAATTACAAACATCAAATCAAGAAATAAGATACCAAGAAATAAGATACATCATATTGATAAACATGTAGAGGAATGCATGGACACCACAAGATAAATTAAACCTGATATTAAAAAATTACTCAAGAGACTTAATGTAGTAGCATTTTTAATAAATTGCATTTCTATTTCAATAAATTTACATCATTTATAACCCTGCTACCCATGTGTCAATAATAATAACTAAATGTGGCCCCAGGCCTGGAAAAGGTTGAGAACCCATGCATTTGAACCTGAATCATTAATAGTGCTTCTGTTGCATAACAACATAAGTATCAATAGTCAAGACAATAGAATTGATGGGAGTGTAATGTGTTCTGGTATTGAAATCAAAAAATACAAATGTTTTGAAGGTGAAAATCATATCCTTCTTTCTGTACTAGCCAAGTAATACATTTTCACTGCACCAGGTTTTCAATGTTAACAGTAATTCACTGTGAAGAACTATTAAGTCCCTTTCTCCATCAAATAATACTTTTAGACACGTAATACTGATTTGTGTGAACAGTATAAATACAGCCTTGAATGATATATTGAATACAGACAAAGCCTGCTTGGATAGCCAACCTCAAGATTAACTCACAGACATCCTACATGCAATAAATATCTTCTACTTTAAGAAATCTCCTGTAGGGAATTAATTTTACCTTGGGCAGCATAACGCGTGGATCCATCTTCTCCCAGGACATTGTAGAAAGGCTGATGGTTTTTCTTTGTTAAATTTGGCACACCCATCTGTCGAATCCAATTTTCAGAAGCTGCACACAGTGGATCCCACCCATAAATCACACATCTATAGTTGAACAGACGATGCTGCATAATCATTCCCACTGCATATGTTATATTTTCATTTCTCAGTTTTGGCTCAATCTACAAAGGCAAATAAACTTTTGTTAAATTATGGGCACCCAACAGAAAATTCTTCTTATGGAATAAAAAACAAAACGATTTGGGCCTTTCGCAGCAATGTATCTCAATAAAATCTTCTCGGGCGATCAGCCACATCAAATGGTTAAAAGACGAAATTGACGTTTCAGGTACCATCTCTGTCCCCATCATCAGGGGTTCTGATGTGACTGGATGTTGCGGTCATCTCCCATATATACCTGCCTGGCCAGTCCTTGTTGCTGGACCCTAGCCAATCACCGCTGGTGGGTGGAGTCAAGAGCTGGTGCTGTGTGGCCCTGCTTTCTATTGGTGTTTTGAAAGGATTGCTTGAGCATTTTTGTTACCGGATACAAAATTTTGGCACAGGACTTTATAGATGGATAAGGATAAATTAGCAAGAGATTCTTATGAATGGCTGACAAGAAATTTGAAACTTGAAAGTTGGGCAAAGAAGTTAAAGGAAGAATTACAGTGGAACCTCTATCCATCGTTCCCTCAACTATCGTTTTCCCGGATGCATCGTCCGTTTTGTTCGGTCCCGGATGCATTGTCCGTTTTATTCGGTCCCGGATACATCCCATATAAAATAATGTTACATTTTCCCGCTTCCATCGTTCCTCAAACTATCGTTTTATCGCATCAAGTGTTCAAAAATCTTAGTCCTGGCCTACAATTTTCCCGCAATGATCGTTTCTGAGAAATTATAACGAAATTTACGCGATGTTCTTAGAATTTAAAATGCTGGGTTTTGAGATAAATTAATACCGAAAGACGCACAATGTTTTTGGAATACACAGTAGTGGTAACCTGTTATGTTGCCCAACCAGCACAGATTCTTTTGGAATGAGGAGTCAGCGGTGCAGGGGTGATAGATGGAATGAATGGTGGTGCTCATTGTAAGAAATTTTATGAGTTTAATTAGGGTGCACTCATATTTCGTTCCAGCGATGCCAGATGGCATATGCAATGTGAATTTCTTCACAAATGCTTTTATTATAAGTACTTCTGGTTCATCTCGTTTCCAGTGGTTCAGTGTCTTCTACAGCTACATTTTGTTGAGTTCGGTAGTAACAGTATTTCCATTCTTGTTATTGTTCGCGAAGGGGGTGGGAGTGGTCACTGCCACCGGGTATAAACCCATTTGCAGTCAATAATAAATAATAATAATAAAAAGAGGAAGACGACGAATGCGAGCCCGAAGCTGTGCCGAGTTTTGCCGAAGCACATGCTGCATTGGCAAAAGTGAAGTCGTTCTTTTATGCGCATAATATTAGTGAACGTGACGAGGAAAACATTTTGAACGTGGAAAGGGCTCTGTTTGGCCTAAACTATAAAGTTTTGACAAACCAGTTGTCAATTAAAGACTTTTTTGGTAAAAAGAAGTAACTTTGAAAGAGAAACATTCAGTTTTTTTAAAATTTTTAATGCTTTCCCGCAACTATCGTTTTCCCGTATTCATCGTTTTTATTTCCCACCCCCGCCAAAAATGATGCATTGAGGTTTCACTGTATATAAAGTGGGGCTGGGATGTATTTGGCAGGATCCACAGGGAAGAAGTGTGGGTAAAATATGTAGAATTATTAAGGAAAGATGCAATGATACAGAATGACAGAATTCTTTTACAAAAATTAAAGAAAAGAGGTCATTAGTATCTTACTGGGAAATGAAATTGGCACAGGGTAAGGAAGAATACACTATCTGCTGTGCAAGGAAAGGGGTGGGCATGGTTCAGGGTGGGTATTTGGAAGTTGAGAGGGATGAGGAGAGGCTTTGAAATAGAAGTAAGCCC
This sequence comes from Zootermopsis nevadensis, assembly GCF_000696155.1. The sequence continues at coordinate 585,637 of NW_019059776.1, read as the reverse complement.
ACCATGTTGGAAGGAGGAGAATGTTACACAAAAATATTAAAGTGTTCGGAAATGAGGAAGTGGAGAGAGCAATATGTCGATATAAAGTGGCTCAGTATTAACAAAGACACAGATCTTGCAAGTCTTAATGGATAAAAAATTACAAGAGCAGACTATTATGGCTAGCTAAATGTATGCACACAAACCTCTGGAATGTTACATGCAGTATCCTTGGAATGACGAGTTTCATACACTTGCATCATCTGTACTATAAGCTTTGCCTGGTCTCTGGCACGTGGTTCCAAATCCTTGAAACAAAATAATAATGTTAGTTTACAGCCTGTGATAACCACAGGAAAATCATTGCTTTTTGTTTTAAAAATTAAGGACAGGGGTGTCCAATAAGATAATGAAGGGTAATATAAAATTATAAAGAAAAAAATATTCCTGTTGGAGAGGAGCCCCAGAGAAGTTGTCCCTTTTTATTTCAAAAATTACGTACATGGGTATCTGTAAAACATGCAACAGCTAGTTTTTATCAAATGGCAAGTCTTGGATATAAATTTTATATTAAAAAAACATTCCTCTTGCAGAAATAAATCTGGGAAAATTACTGATTTCAGTCTGTTGTAGAGATTAGGCACAGGGTTATCTAAGAAATGTATACAATTGTATGTCACAAAAAAGGCAAATACAAAAATCCTCTTGGAAAATTAACCTTAGGAAATTGATATAGATTTCTATTTATAAAATTAGGCACAATGCATCCAAGTTATATAACTGCATGCTATAGAAAAAAGTATAAACACAAAATGATTCTCTTGGAGCATCAAATCTGGGAAAAATTAGCGGTTTTTTGTATAAGAATATCAAATAAGTAACAAACAACTATTAACACTATAAAAAAGACACTATTGCCATACACGTTTCAACTGCAAGAGATCATCAGTGGTATCTGGGAAATCAATTCATTTAACCAAATGGTTCAAACTGGATTTATAAATAAATAAGGCGTTTTACAAAAAGATATTTCAAACGATACTGCACTAGATGTTGTTATTCACAGAGTAGAACTACGTACTTACGTATTCTTTGACCTATCATTAAACAGGAGAAAGTAAAAAATTTTCAATAGTTGGCCACCCTGATTTCGAGCTTATATATACCCCACACATTCCAACCGACAGCCTCTCGCCCACGATTCTGGAGTTCACAGGTACGGACAACGCAGCGACAGCTCGCCGCAGACCATCTACGGCTACTGAACCATCGGATCAATAGCCAAGTGCATAGTTCTACTCTGTGAATAACAACATCTAGTGCAGTATCGTTTGAAATATCTTTTTGTAAAACACCTTATTTATTTCTAAATCCAGTTTGAACTATTTGGTTAAATGAACTGATTTCCCAGATGCCACTGATGATGACCTCTTGAGGTTGAAATGCATATGGCAATAGTGTCTTTTTATAGGGTTTTTTGTATGTGAACAAGAAGACATAAGGTGTCCAAAATACATATGTAACAGCTTTTCAGAGAAAAACTTATACAGTCAAACACCATTAGAGTGTCACACTTCATCCATTGCCAGTGACAACGTTAAAGCAGGGATGATGGTAAATTGAAAATTCTTTTTACTCGGAATATCTCCAACACAGAGCCAACTGATAGATTTACCCCATAAAAGGGAGAAATTATTGGCAATACTTTGCTGGCTTGCAATGGAATATTGTTCTTTGTCGGCATATACACCTTTTTATTTTCCACTAACACTGCCCTTTTCCCCATGCCAAACAAACACAACTGATTGTGACTATACAGTATGCATATGTATCCATGCAGTACTTAACTTCCTTATTGTGACCTCCCTGGCAACTGTCTTCACACTAAAGCGTATTTGCGTACTCAAAGTGCATGGAAAACACTTTCTACAGAACAGTCCATTACCCTAACAAAAATAATTCGTAATAATATTACTTGTCACAGTGTGCAGCTTAATCTGGGCAAAGTTTTAATTAACTAACCAACCACCCTGACTTGATACAGATGGCTTCTCAAATCAGTAGGTTCTATTTGCTAGCACTCAGGTGCTGGTGCAGAGCATTTTTACAAATGAATATTCAAGGGAGTTCTATGTGCAGCCAGTGAAAACAAAATGGCATGGCAATGTATCAGACTTGATTATAATACTTAATAATATATTTGAATTGCCACATATGTTGGTAGATCACAAGTAGTAGAGGTGGTATTTCACCAGGGAATTCCCTTTGAAATTACCACAGTGATGGTGCAATGTGAGCATGGCAATATACAAAAAGGTCCTGTAGAAGAGTTTGACTGTAAATACAAAAAATACGTATTTGAAGATGGCTGTCTTCTGGGTTGTTGCACTGTGTAGTCTGGTAGATGTTTACCGAAGTTTCAGAGGTCCTCCCTGCCTCCATCATCAGAGCAATGGAAAGTCAGTAGACATCCATCAGACTACACGGGGCAACAACCCAGAAGACAGCAATCTTCAGACTCACTATCACGAAAACCAAATCCTAAATATATATTCCTCTCAGGACCAACTTGGGAATAGTATTGTTTCCCTGTTTTGAAAACTATAATACGGGTGCCCAAAAGACTTGACCCATTGCAGAAAACAATGTTACATGTAATTTCCTATGTTATAAAGATTTTCAAGCAACTAAATTTTTTAATAATGCAACATAACAAAATTTTGGATTACCACCGAACTTCAATGCTTATTGCTGGCAATACAGTATTTTACTTGCTTACATCTTGAATTTTTACAATGGTGGGCATCAGATCAGACAGATCCATGCTGTATAACATGTAGAATCTTGCCAGATGCATAATGCAGTTCAGGTCTGAAGGATTCACAAGATAATGTAACTCCAAGAAACTGCGCATTCGGGAACTTCGTCCAATCACGTGAGACCGTTGACGACCAGCAACCCCTAAGTTGTTTGCCAAACGTTCAATAACCTGATAAAGCAAATAAAACAAACTGAATATTATGAAGACAATAAGATTAGGTAATTTTATGTGTAGTTCTAAAAGAGGTGAACATAATAGTGTCATTGTGAATGCATAAGATATGTTCCAGAACAGTGATAATTCAATCAATGCAAATTCCAATAAAAATCAAAGACAAGTTACAGTAAAATTCTGATTTGAATATCCAGAATTTAAAAGATAATTTTTTTATAGACTCAAACAAAACCTCCTTTCTCAAATCAGTCTAATCATGTGCAAAGCTATGCATAATTTGAGAAATTAAGTTACAATTATATGCTGCCTAGTGAGGCCCACAGCACACTTCAGGATCACTGGCCATTTGTGTGGGACAATGAAGTACTCAGAGAAAAATTTGCTATATCTCTACACCATCCATCTTTACCATTTCTAAACACACAATATATTATTTGACAATCAATGCTGTAAAGCAAAGCTTTATACCAATATAAAATACAAGCTACAGTTAGCCCTCGATTTGTGCCGATTCAGAATAATGCCGACTTTGAAACCAGAACGTTTTACAATGTTTCTTGTACTGCTTCTTATACTAAATCGTAATTCTTACATCACTGATTTTGAATAAAAATTGTAAATACAGTCATCTCTACAATTATGTATGTTTCGTTAATGCGAATTTTCTCCAATGAGACTGATGAATCAGTAAAAGCTGTTTGTGAAATGCAAACTTTTGCATATGCGAGTTTGTTCTTATGCAATTTCATTCCTGACACTTTAAACTTTCAAAGGACTAATTTAATCTTTGCGGAGGTCCCGGGGTTATTTTTACTACGTGATTTTCTATAGGAGCGTTATGGCATCCATGAGGCTTTATCGTGAAATTTTGAAAGAAAGAAGAAATCACAACAGTCCACAGTACATGCCTTCTTTAAAAAACATGATCCTCCACCAGGGACTTCGTCAGAGAACTAACGCCGCTTTATCATGCCATTGCCGATTGTAAGTTTATAAAATATATTTTTTAAATTCCCTTTATTTTATCTATGTTATTTCAGAGCTTTAAATGTAATGCCATTATATTACTCGTTAATGTTTGGGTGCTGGGAACGCATGTCATTGACTTCCCATTGATTTTACATTATAAAATTGTTCCAATTTACGCCAATTCCGATTACGCCGGTTAGTCCAGAAACACATCCCCGTCGTAAATCGAGGGCTACCTGTATAATGAAAACATACAAACAAAAGGAGGCATATTTCCTATTAAAGCCTCTTTGAAATCACTCAAAAAACTGGACCAGTGATAAAAATAGGGTGGTCAAGTATTCTCCAATTAGCCATGTCCTATGCTGTGTGATGATGTTTTCTTGCAAATAAAACTGTTTGTCTTGTCAGATTTGAATACAGACACTTTAAATGAGAGAGCCAATGAACAACAAATCATGGAAAAATAGAAGGAATGGAATACCTGTTTCCCTCACCCTCACAGCCTCACGACTGCCACACAAATAACACAGTAATAATATGAATTATAATACTGACAATTACCTTCTGCTTGTTTATAAAAAGATATTTGATATGTAGGCTTAACAAATAAAAATCACACATTCCCGTTATATTACTTATATTTCATATTTTAGTAACCATTTCCAAATGTTATCGGTATGAGATCCAGACAGAAATTTTTTAAACATACAGTTGAATTAAATACAACTGTATGTTTTTTAGGTAATATGAAATTTATTTATTATTTATTTTGCTTGCATTTAATTTTTTGTTAACATAAACAGTAAAAATATATTTTTTCCCCTTATGAAGTATAAACACTGTGTAGATATTCATCTGAAAATGGTCAAAATACCATTAGAATCTTACATGAAATACAGAATTTGTGGCCATTAAAAACCTTAGTATTTTCTAACTATTATTTACCAGCATTAAATGTCCAGCAGAAAATAATCCCACATTAAGCTCTGGGCAGGGATTAAATGCTTCCACACTGATCAGCTGACATACTTTACCTGAAGAGGTGTGGCAGGACTGACACTTATCCCTCGCATAGGACACTGCCTGTCAGGCGAATAACGAGGACAGCTGCGTTTTGTGAGAAACTGTCCACCATTGAACACATCTATGTAATAGTAAGGACTCAGTTCACCACCACATTCTTTAGTGCTACAAAAGAAAAAGTGTTTTGACAATGTGTGACTGAGCGCACAATAGAACAGTAATCCTAATAAATTCTCCACACAAAGAAAAGCTTTTACCTCACCTTCTTAAAATGATAAGTGTGAAATACATCAACAAGTGCCTCACAAATATTTCATGGTCAAGAAAAATGTGAATTTTTGTAACTATATTACTCACTGATATATGAAATTTTATAATTTTGACTGATTTCAACTATCATGTGAAGTAACCGTAATTTAGTTGATGAAAGACTCTCGGGCAACATGCTGTGTCAGGCGGCTGAATGGTGAATAAACCATTTCTTCCGCCAACATTTTGAGAGCCATCTCTGCTCTCATCCTCAGGGCAGCTGCAAAATGAAACTGGTCCTATGTAGCGCCGCAAGTTCCCATCAGTGAGCTCGCTACACAGGACCAGTTTTGTTTTGCAGCAGCCCTGAGGATGAGAGCAGAGATGGCTCTCGAAACGGTTCATTCACCATTCACCCACCTGACACGACTTGTTGCCCGAGAGTCTTTCATCAACTTCGGTCGCTGCAAAAGCTTCACTTTAAACATAACCATAATTTAATTACAAAGTTCATGACACACCCCAACAAGACAGAAAAATGTGTAAAAAAAGAGCAATGTACACTGAATGCCAGATACATATTAAATACACATGCACACAGTGTATCAAAAAACTATTATTTATAGCCTCACTGGTATATACAAAGTACCTTATTTATCTAAATATCACACACACCCCAAATAAGATGACCCTGAATACAATTTTTGTAGTGGTCTAATAAAATAATTTGCAGCTGATACCATTGCCATCTGAACTGAATTTCTGATCATCAATTTCCTAAAGTATGGTACCAGTACTTTGATCTGGTAGAAGTTCACAAATGTTTCACAGGTCCTTGCTGTCTCCATCATCACAGTGATGAGTGAATGTCTTCTGGATTGTAGTACTGTGTAGTCTGGTGAAAGTTTACCATCGTTCATTGCTGCCTCCATTATCAAGGCCATTAAACGCTGGTAAACTTCTATTAAACATTATGCTATAACCCAGAAAACAGCAATCTTCAGACTCACCACTATGAAAACCTCAAATTCTGACATGTGTCAAGATTTCTAGTGCCTTCAACTAGTACATTTCACTTGACACCACATAAAATAACAATCCATCTTGTCCAATTTGAATCAAGATTCAATGTGGTAAATTCTTCTGCCTCCTGAATTTTGCTTTTCACCCATCAAAAAGCCTGCTGGAGAAGAAATATTTCACTTCTCCAGTCGTGGAAGCAACTTTCTTTTAAAATTTTCTGGCCATGGTAAAATTCTGTATCTGTTCAAACTTCTCTTAAAATCTTGTTTCTCACAGACAGTAAATGTTTGCACTTCTTTGTTTCATTAATTTCCAACAGTTGTATTTGTTAATATAATTTACCAGTGACGAGGAAGGTTAGTATACGAGGTGCGATCGGAAAGTTTCCAGACTGTGTCGATAGCGGGCGAACCGGATGTAGTACGAGCTTCTGCCGCTAGGGGGTGCGGCCTACATTCATAGTGAATCAGTGTGCCAGCCGGCATCATCGAATTAGCATTTGTTTCTTAGTTACGGGCGTTTTGGTAGTGCATTACACCGACCCTCCTGCGATTTCGGAATGGCGTGTGCATCAAATTTTGCCAAAGACTCGCCAAAACGGCTACGGAAACCTATGAAATCCTAAAGCAAGCATTTGGGGAGTCCGCAATGGGTCGTGCACAAACGTTTGTGTGGCATTCACGTTTTAAAAATGACCGAACCTCTGTCGATGATG
>NW_019059776.1:530227-578010 GCF_000696155.1 Zootermopsis nevadensis | reverse complement strand
GCTAATACAGATACAGCTCATGAAAACATGTAACCATGTCCACAGTTACGTCTTGTACAATCACTGGTGCGTTTTGTGCTATCCAAATTCAATCCTCTAATATGATGTACATCTTCATTATCAGCAAAAATGTTAGAATAATGTGTGTATGTGTGTAGTATTTTGATAAGCATGATACTTCCTATTAAAATCTGGGAATAGATTTTTCACAATCACATTTTTACTTTCCATGTAAATGAGGTGAGCAGATTAAAATAACATAATACCAGCCTTCACATCAAACTATTTCACTGGGAACATAAATAAGCAAGAAATATCATCATCCTGCCAAGAATTAGGTCCTTGGTGCAGTTCCGGACAGTTGCTCAAGGTAACTTGCCATATTAGTCTTTTAGTGCCTCAGAGTAGCAGGTGACAAACCAGCTGCCCCTGTACAATTTTTACTCATTCCTAATTTGTCTGCTAAGTGAATCAGAAGAGATATGGGTGAGAAATGGCCACTGCATTTTGCTTACAAAAATCCATCAATATCAGCCAGGTTTGAACCAGCAAACCTTGGGTCCAGTAGCAAGCACGCTACCACTAGACCACATACATGTTAATTTTCCTTTTGTCCCACTGCCCATATGCAAGTATAAACAGTAGTTAATACAAGAAGTTACATAATTGTAATGGAAATATTTTCAGTGCCTTAATGTCTATAATAAATAAATATGGGACTTAAACCACACAAGTCATCAAATATGCCTGGGACTGTTTAACAATGAATGTTCAATGCAAAAAGCAAACCCAAGACTTGTATTGGGTATATTACAAATTCTTCTTATGACATTAGGCACTTTTTCACTTAACACAGATATTATGTTTGTACTTATAAGACACTATTTTCAGTATATTCAGGGAAGAAAATATAAACATTGACAAAATGTACAAAAATTCAAAAAAGGTGCATTTGAAAAATGTGCTGTATTCTCATGCAGATTATTAGCCTATCAGAAAAATTGTTTTCTAATACATTTTTTATAAATACACCTAATAATGCAGTTTGGTCTTTGTACAAAATAATAATCCATCTTGTCCAATTTCGATAAAAATTCTATATGGTAAACATTTTGAGAAGACTCTGAGACCACATGTCATCATAACAGGAAGTTTTCATTAGAGCAACAATAACTTTAACTTTTATTTTCCTCTTTAGCATTTGTCCCGCTTTGACAGGGTCTGCTTTTATCCTCTCTTTGGAAGTGTGCTTGATTTTTTGGACATTTGGTAGGACTCCTTGGTTGAGAGATCAGCTCGTCACAAGGCCTCTATCTGCACACAGGACAACACAACACAGAAAGACGCAAACATCCATGCCTTGAGTGGGATTCAAACCCACGGTCCCAGTGTCCGAGCGGCACAAGGCCCATGCCTTAGACCGCGCAGCCACTGTGATGGCACACCATCATTAACTTTAACTGAATACAAATTATCTTCATCTTACTTGTATTTCTCCCTCCACCGGAGCAGGAAGTGGGCTACAAAACTAACAGGCTCACACTTTACTCCAAGCCTTCTTGCCACACTTTCAAACACAATGCTTAATGTGATTGGAATTCCCCTTCGATACTCCAGCACCTGTTCACAAAAATTATATGAGTGATAAACATATTTCATTTCATTTCTGACACAAGAAAACTGTGATCACAAGTTCAAACAAGTTACATTATTGGAACTTGCACAGTTGCATTTCCCAAAATGAAAGCCTCATTTGAAATGTAACTTTATAACAGAGTAAGGTAAAAATGTTGCAAAGCTGAAGCTTGAACAGCACACCGTAACATCTGTGTATACATAAATTTATCTTTGTTGTTTACATAGAATGCGCAGCTCATATACGAGGGTTATTTCAAAAGTCATGGCAACTAATTTTTTGGGGGCAAATACGTTATATTGAAGAAAGTTCAAAATATACATATGAAAGGGCACAATATTCTCCTCCGATTGGCGTAGTCAGATCAGGTAGGTGTGAATGGGTGTAAGTATGGTAGGCAAGAAAAAAGGCACATTACGGAATGACCGTTTTTTCCATTCTTTAATCCTAGAAAAATTCAATTGTGATTAAAAAAATTCAATGTGATTTAAATCAGAATTCTTAAATTAAGAATAGCACTGCTAGCAGTGCTTCACGGCAGAAATGCGATTGAATGCCACTCAGAGCTTGTGGAAGCTCGGAGACTACTTCAAAGGTTGCTAGTATTAATGTAAGAATTCTGATTTAACTCACATCAAATTTTTGAATTTTTTTAATCAAAATTGAATTTTTCGAGGATTAAAGAATGAAAAAGAGGCCATTCCGTAATGTGCCTTTTTTCTTGCCTACTATACCTACACCCATCACACCTACCCGATCTTACTACTCCAATCGGAGGAGTATATCAGCCAGTATATGTATATTTTGAACTTTCTTCAATAAACATGTTTGCCCCCCAAAAATTAGTTGCCACGACTTTTGAAGTAACCCTCGTATTTGCATATGACCTGTACTGTACTCATGATTAGGGTTTATACAAAAACCGACTTTTGAAAAAACCAGTTTTCGAATTTCAGTGTTTCCAAAAACCGGTTAAACCGATTTTCGAATTTTTACAAAAAACAATATAATTAAAACAGTAAAAAATATTTATACTTATTTTAAAAAAATTCAGTTTATTTAATATTTATGGAACTACAAAAATATAACAAAATAAAATATACTCCATACAAAACCAAATAAAAAACTAAAATAACTAAAATCCGTACAAAATATAAATTATAAATTTTTATTTCTTTTAGTATTTTTCTTCAGGAAATATGATTTCAAAAAACATAAAATGTCCACTGAACGATTACTTAATCTAAACTAAATTATATCGAGTTTTGAAGCTAGTGGAAATACACTAGATTTCTTTGTTGAAATGTTTTGTGGATTTTGCAAATATAGCAAAAGGGTTACCAATCCAACTTGTCTTCTTTCTCGAATTCGTACTCCTAAAGCATTTAATAATTTGGAACTAATTTCAGTCTTTAAAATTTTTAGTTCATTTAGCAGAAATTATTACATATTAATTCTATTATCTAAAGCCGGTTTTAGAATTTTACAAATTTATCCAAAAAACTGGTTTTTAAAAACCAACAAACCCTACTCATGATATGCTGCATTATATTGAAAACTTTGCTGCAGAGAGAACTACCAGTTGTAGCATAATAAATGTGATAATATAATGTTTTATGTACATACTTTATTGATGTAGGAGTTTACTGCTGAATAGTACATTTCATCATTGCTATGAAAACCCATGTCTTGGAAAAGCACACTGCACATAGCTGAAATAATCTGCTGAGATTCAGATGGCTTCCACTGATTGTCACTGATATTCTTGTTCCTCCATGATTTCAATTTATCGTCAGATGTACTAAATATCGGGTGGTTCCCATGCTCCACACGTAACTTTCTTTTGACTTCCATGGCAATATTATCTAGCTCAGCTGCAATAAAACTGTATGTCACTTCTATCATTGGCTGACACCACTGTGCTACCAAAACTGCTCCCTTTTCCAATAAGTGATCTTCATGATCCAGAGCTAGAAAACCTTGCCATTCTTCCTTCAAATGCTCTTGTCGGATGTAACGCATTACTTTCTCTGCGTAGTACTTCTGTGTTAAATTTGAGTACCTACAAATAAAAGTAATTTCTCAATAAGAAACACTTCACTACCTGTAAAGCTGAACATTTCATACAGAAGCTGAATTCAACTGCACAACAACTCATAAAGTTAGCTGTTTAAGCCAAGATGTTCACTGCAGCCTTGAAAACAAGTCACAGTGGATGGAATTTATGTCATATTTGGAGTGGTTGTATCCTATCAGCATACTGCATCACGTATTGGATGCTTTAAGGACTACTACACCAACTTTAATTACTGAGGTAAGGTATAAATCACATCCTAACATTTTATAGGTTAATACAGGACATTTAATTTTTGTTAATAATAGCCAAATATAAATCTTACTTCACGTGAAACTCAAGCTTATGTTTTCTAAAAAAATGGCTCCTTGTACGAACAACTATATGTATTATCTAATATAGATCTCATTTTGATGTAAACTTACATATGAAACTACTTTTGATACAATGAATACTTAACAGTGTACAGGAGGAAATAATTTCTGACTGCAGACACATATGTAAATACAACAGGACTATTTCTACTTTGAAGATTTCTGTCTTCTGAGTTGTTGCGCTGTGTAGTCTGGTCGATGTTTACCAACATTTCTGAGGTCATGAATCGCCCTGATGATGGAGGTAGTATGTCCTCAGAAACGTTGATTAACATCGACCAGACTACACAGCGCAACAACCCAGAAGACAGAAATCTTCATACTCACCGCTGTGAAAACCTCAAATCTTACATATTTCTTCTTTGTTCTTCCCTTCCATTATTGAATAAAATACAGATTTACCCACTACAAACTATTAATAAATGATACTGATAATAGAGATATGTTCTATTGAAATGACCAAATAAGAATGTTAATCAATACTTAAGTATAATCATTCACAATTTAAACTGACCAAATGCTAAATAAGTACAACCGCTGAAGCAAAGTAGTCCAACACTTCAGACAGGTATTCTATGCAAGATCTGATCAGTGAGATTACACATTCAATGTTATGAAAAGAAATAGATGCTACATGTTGATTTACTTATGGTTTATTTAATAACTCTGTCAATAGCTCAGGGTCAATTAGGATGACTGGCAGACAATGAAATAAAAAATATATGGGGAAACCAAAAAAAAATCTCTGTCTGGAGAGGCAGTGTGCAGGAACCTTGCAAAAATGAAGCAGAACTCACTGCACATCACAACTGCAATGTTTGGGATTGACTGCTCCACTAAAATATTTGTATGTGCAACAAATACATACAAAAGCCATTAAAGTATTAAACTGCCAAGAAATCAAATGTAAAATGTGTATATGCCAAATTAAGGCACAGCATTCATTCTAGTTTACACTGTCTGAGAAGTACTTTAGTGTCCTGACAACATATGAAAAAGAGACAATGTTAAGATAAAGTCTGAAACAGCACATCCTCACCATTCAAAAGGGCTACAATATTGAAAACTGCCGCAAACAGTAAAACCATGATGCGCGAACTTAAGACCTTATGGGGTTAGGCAAACCAAAGACACAAACAAAATACTTAATAAAATTAATAATTAATAAACACAAAATATTAGTGTTAAAATTATATGCATAAAATTATAAAATGTTACTTTTGGAACAAAAACCTTATAAATCTAAGGCTCCATGCCAATCCACTGCGATCGCTATTCTTACCAGGTGGTGCAGTTCAACCCCTGAAATTATTAAAATTTATCTTAGGGGCTACAAATAAAATACAATGAACTACACACTTACTTGTCATCACTGTGTTCAATACTCATGAGTTCATTCACCATAAAAGCATAACCGTATTCACAATCCCGTATCATTTTGCCAAAATCAGAAAGTTCTGAACTGGACATTTCTTCTTGCTTATGGAACCTGTGTGACATCCCTGCCATCAAATGCCGAAAATCCTTACCAAACTGCAGCCGAGTCTGGTACAGACATTGCCAAGAGTAAGGCCTCTGATGATCAAAAATATCTTGTAAATCTGGCCACCTTTGAAACAAAAACCATGCTTTATAAAAGACATAAAGCAATGAACAGAGTAAATTTCTTATACTTACAATTCAAGATATGGTCATATAAAAGGAGTTATATTAACACTGAAAAGCAGTATGATGCTATGGCAGTAATGCACATTACAGAGTAAACAATAACAGAAAATATTTTAAAGAAATATTTCTAACTGTACCTGTAGGTAAATGCTGGTTTGTAAATATCATTTACCACTTTTAAATTGAAAATACCGGAAACTGCTATATATCTCACAACAAAGGTGCATTTAAGGGCGGCCGCACACCAACTGCGTCAAGACAAGCATCTAGACATGAGACAAAAGACACAGTCTTGCTTCATTCGTGATTCAGACTCGAGTCCGCACACCGAAGTAGCATGTGTCTGCGTCTTATCACATCTTCTCTAGTTGATGACATGACGTCGTCCAGTGAGGAAGATATTTTAATGTACATGTGGCTTAAATTACGTAAAAGAAGGAAAATGAAGTGGATTCATGACTTTAATGAGTCGTGTGCTCAACATGGTGCATACGTTTCAGCGCGACTTGTTAAACGATCCGGTGAAATTCCAGTCTTATCATCGAATGTCCCCAGAATCCTATAAGGAACTTCTTCAGAGAGTTTTGCCACTATTGAGGAAGCAGGATACAAACTATAGGAAAGCTATTAGTGTTGATGAATGGCTACTTATAACATTAAGGTAAGTGTTAGCATTAATTATAAGAAATAAATCACAAAACATGTGCGCCAAACTGTGCATAAGAAGAGTTCCATCTGACAAGCTTGATTCTAGGACCTCAAACATGCAGTTTTCATAAACATTCCTCAGATAAGATCATGGCAATCCCATCTAAGTATGTCTCTTCAACTTCATGATTCACAGAAATCCTATCACATCACATTTTTTAGACACATTTGTTAAAAATTTGTCTCAACACCTTGCATGTGTAGTTTTAAGGCCCAAATCTTTAATGAACACAGTGAGCATGACACAGGGTGAAAGACCTTCAATTCATTGTTTCCTGATACACTTCATATATTTTAAAAATCCGCAACAAAACACCTAACTGATCTGTGTTCTCATATTAACCTTTATGTGCAATAGACCACTATCAGCATAACATTTAAATAACATCTCCTTTCCCGTCTTCAAATCGCAAATAGTCACTGAATCAACGAGATTCTTTTCCACTATTCTTTCTATGAGACTTTCTTCTCTAGCATTTGTGTCCAAGCCTTGCAAATGAAGACTGTTTGTGAATTGAAAGTATCAACAGAGAAGGGAAGCAGGCTGATGTATATGATATCTCTGTTCCAAGACATATAATTACTGCAGACTGAGAAAACTATGAAAATTTCTGATTTACAAGTTTCTTAAAATATTAGAGTTGTATGTAAACAACTGCAAAACAGGCAGAAATTAATTAGCTTTTGAGAACAAAGCAACAAGATGTTTCCAGGAGTGCTACTATAATTAGACATTAAGAATGCAAAGTAGCAGGTCAAAAACTGTTGTTCCCTCTCAATTGACCTAGTGCATACAATGAAACATTCTGGGCAAACATTTTATAACTTTATTATTCTTTTAACCCACTTTTCAGTTTCATACCTGAAACAAATTTAAATCATTAGATAATATTTTGTTCTACACAATACTTGACCCTGCAGGGGGAAGTTGCAGCACCGGTCCATTTGCCAGCCATACAAGACAGGCAGACAGACATTATATCCATTCCATGGATCTTGGCTGATTAATGTGTGGAACAAGTCAGTGTAAGTCATACTAGAAAAATACTTAACTAGTATAAAAATTATAAATTCCATATAACTATTCCACAATATGGATTAGAATTCCATATATAATTAACAAGTTGCTATTAATTATGTAGGATTTATTATTTCATCAACAGAGTAGGTGTGTAACAAAATAAATTTCTTTATGCTAACTAAACTGGTAGTGGACAATTTTTTTATTTTTACTGGGAACTTGTTATAGACCTTAATTCTTGAATCTTTCAAAGTACACAGTAAGATAACAATCAAGTCTGTGTGTACTGTTTGCTACTGTAATCTTGAGACTTGCAAGGAATGCTGCAAGTTTGAAGTGTTAAAGGCTACTGCAAGAATGAGTAGGAGCTATTCCTGCTCTCCCCCAAGTGCCTAATGTTTTGTTTTTATTACAGACTATGTGAGTGATAATAAATTGCCTCTTTCTGAAATCTCAGGTTTCCATGGAGGTGAAAATAGTTGTTCATAAACCTCTGAATTTGAACAATTTAATAGTTATTGACTATAAGTATCACAAACATAAACATATATTCAGCAGTGTTAGTATGCAAAATTATGATTATTTTCTTCTACACAAAGGTAAGAGAGTTTAAAAAAACATGTTTGGGAAATGTTTTGGGCGAAAGAGCAGAGGTAATTAAAAAATCGATACGGGGTGCTGTATCAATCCAGTGTTCCAAAACCGCCGAATTCTCTAGCTGCTCAAGGCATATGTGCCTCATGATCCTTGCGGCTAGCGTTGATGGTTCTGATAGTTTATCAGATCCCTGATAACGAGGATCATAACGGTTCTCGAAACGTCAGTTTTTTTGCGACCACCTGACCCGATAAGGATTCATTGGGTATTCAAACACTTGTGAAGAAATCTT
Organism: Zootermopsis nevadensis; assembly: GCF_000696155.1. The sequence goes on along the minus strand of NW_019059776.1, from coordinate 569,640 downwards.
CCCTTTTCACACAAAGGAGCAGTTTTATTAGACAAATATAAAACTTAGGTCTAGAACAAAACTATACTTTAAAACTCTTGCTGAAACTTACCGCTGAATAAACTTCGTTTTCCAGATTTTGTTACTGTTTCTTACTAACTTACTAAATTTTGTACACGTTGAGCCAAAATTACAAACATCTTCGGCTGATAATACTTCACTTTCAAGAATATATTCTAAAACCTCATTTGAGAAATACAGAATCAACACGTCAGACGCCATTTCAACAAGCTTCTCCACAGAATATAAGATTTGAATTGTTGATTACACCGTAAATGACACATACCACAGAAAATACCAAAGTTAAAAGTTGGCAATACATCCTGCCCATGGCGTACTTATTGTGCTGCTATCATGTTGGCAATTCAATTGCTATGATAGTAATCTGGCGGAAACAGTTCGTATTATACCAAGGTTGCTGCCACTTCCAAGAGCTTAGTCGGTAAGAATGTTACCGTCCAACATACTCGATCCTCTTCGCCCTAAACACAAGTACAGTTATTTTTAAAAATTTGACGATACCTGTCTCCTGGGATATTGCACCATGCAGTTTGGAAGAAACTAACTGACGTTTCAGAGGTGCTTCGTGACCTGAAGCTGTTGGCAGTAAGCGCATCAGAAATGTCTATTTCTACCGGATTACAGGGTGCAATATCCCATATGACAGTCATCTTCACACTCGCCACAAATGAATCATCTGCTACATCACTTAATCAAAGCCCTCCACCGAAACCCTGTCCTGGGCCAACAAAATCCAGTCTCCTTCAACTCTAATCTCCCACAGATCCCGCCTGACATTATCTTCCCATCTACATCTAGGTCTTCCCAGGGGTCTCTTCCCCATCGGCTTCCCGATCAATACCCGGTGCACACATCTTGCCCCATCCATCTGCGTCACATGCCCCGCCCATCTCATTCTTCTTCCCCCTGTGCAAGTCAAATTTTGTGTTGAAAGAAATATTATCTAATGATTTAACTTCGTTACAGATATGAAACTTAAAAGTGGGTTAAAAGAATAATAAAGTTATAAAACATTTTCCCAGAATGTTTAATTATATGCAGAGTCTCAAAAATGCAATAGTTTCTGTGAATTATAAAATTGAAGAGATGTACTTGGTGGGATTGCCATGATAGCATCTAAGGGTGGTTTATGAAAATTGCATGTTGGAGGACAAAGAATCAAGCTTGTCAGATGGAACATTTAATTACACCTTAGTTGTGAGATATAAAGCAGTTTCAGGCATTTTCAAGTTTATCAACACACATCAGCACTTAATTTCATGAACAGTTAGAAATACTCCTTTAAAATACTTTGTGGTTGTTTACTGTATGTAATGTGCATACTTTCATAGCATCATACCACTCTTCAGTGTTAATAAAGCTCCTTTCATACAGCCATTTCTTAAATTTTAAGTATAAAAAATTTACTCTGTATTAATTGCTGAATGTATTTCTGTTATAAGGCATAGTTAGCTATCTGTTTCAAACATGCCAGATTTGCATGATGTCTTCGATCATCATAGGCCTTACTCTTGGCAATGTCTGTACCAGACTCAGCTGCATTCTAACAGCTGATAGCTGAGACAGCATGCAAGATAGAAGAAATTTCCAATTCAGAACTTTATGATTTTGGTGAAATGACAAAAGAGTGTAAATACATTTATGCTTTTATGGTGAACAAACTCATGAACATTGAACACATTCATGATATGTATCTTTTTGAGATAAGGTGATGTTTATAACCAGCAAATATAAACTGGCCAGGCACCTGATCCAGACATCAGTATTATGATGTGTAAAATATTTAGGCACCCAAAAAGTAAAAATCCAATATAAAAATACAATCACTGAACAGAAATTAAAAAGGAAGACAATTAAATTTGGAGACTCAAGAACAAGTGTCCACGTCCAGCAAATTTTTCCACACCTAGCACATCTTGTTAGGGAATTTATCTAAACAAAGGGCTGTAGATATTAGAAGTACAGGCAGGACCACTTCCTGTTTGACCGAGAAGCAGCAGCCATTACAGTCAATGATACTTCTACTACGAATTGTGTCCGTCTCCATATGTTAATGCATTTCTCATTTCTTGAATACTGATGAAATGTTTTATTCCTTCAAAATTTACAGCAGAAACACAATAAATTATAAGAACAATATTTCAAACTGTAATATCACAGACTTACTAGGAGAGACATAAAGCATAACAAGACTGGGTAAATATATTTTAGAAGTAAAGATAATCTACATAATATACTCTTACTAATACATATTTATTTGTATAATGTCCTCTTTCTGTTTTTTTGGGAAGGAAATAAAGATGTTTTTTTTTGTTCTATAATGCCCTCCACTTAGCAGTTTTCATCACTGATGTCACACAAGAGGTCAACTGAGGTCTGATTCATTCATTCTTGTGAATAAAAGGTTCGAAAGTCACACTAATCTAATCTGAAAATAGCTTTCCCCTTTTCTGGATGACAACACAGTCCTTGGCAGCATGTACGTCTGCCATGCAGTTTTTCTTGGTATATCAATCACAAAATACTTTAGTTTAGAATTGCTGGTTATGATTTTCAGTATGAATGTGAGTGCTTTATAATAGGGAAAAGAATGATAACCTCTGAGATAGAACGTAAAGGTAAGCTGCAGGTAGTATATAAAAGGGAGAAATATATAGCAAATGCAGTTCTGTAAAGATGATACTTTTTGTTGTAAAGCACCAAGAACCTATTAGAAAAATGATCTGCACATTGCCGCTCCCCGATTTACTGTTGAGAACAGTGGGGAAGAGGAGGAACATCACACAAGTAAATACAGCATTATACATACTAATGGAAACAAATTTGTACGAATGTAAGAAACACAACTTTAACCCAAACTTTTTTAACCTGACAGTCAAAAGTTAGGTTTGTATTTAGTAAATGTTTTAGAATAAAAATAAAATATAGGGTTCAAAAGTGAACTTTCAAAGTTGTGTCCATATCATCTAAATGTTTTCTGGAATGAAATAAAACATATGGAGTAAAAATTAAGTTTCATATGGAAAGGATTCCAGAAATAAACTTGCCTACTAAAATAAGTGACTTACGATATCAATGTCAAGTACAGAAATATTATTATAAAGTATGCTGTGAGATTAAGCATGAGTGAATATTATGAAGTGGCTACTATGTTTAATATTATTACTGGAGCTCTGCATATGGAGAAGAAATGAGACAGTCAACAAGTCTATTCATTTCTTTAATCAACAAACATGTGAAAAGGCTACTGATATTCCTACTTTATGTCTATTTGTTAGGTAGTTACTTACAGTGAACTGAACTGGAGCAGAAACCTTGAATTACAAATCTTATTTTCTCTTTCTTATTTTATCAGAATCATTCTGAAATAAAAAAATTGTTCCAGAAATGAAATGGGGAGAAAAAATAAGACAGCAACATATGAAAATTATACTAAAAGTATTTAAGAAGCCATCTACTGCATATTATTCACATTATAATACCATGAGAAATAATTTCACAGATTGGACAAGTCATATTACAAAGCACATTCTATGAACAAATAAGGTGTATGCCTAATTTTGTAATTCAGGTTTTGAAATAACAAGTTTCCTAGTGAAAAATCAAGTCTTTTGATAATTAGCTTACTGAGCAGCAATATGTGTCTTCTAAAGTTACTGATATCAACCATACTACTTACTGCTAATGACAGTCTGTGCAACTGCATAGTAATTCACTTTACCACATTCAAAATTTTCACTCGACAATAGCAGAATGAGATTAAAAAATGCTATTTGATCAATGTATTTTGACATTCAATTCATTGGGGCTAATGCAAAGTAAAAAGTAAAGCGTCCCACTACATGCCTATGCGCAGAGGATAGAGGAAAAATCCTCTGCCCGTCGGGGATTGAACCCCAATCGCCCAGCCTCTAGCTAGTCACTATACTGACTGAGCTATCCCAGCTCATAGAGGCTAATGAATAAACAATAATATTGGTAGAAGTACTATAAATTTGAAAATTATTCATAAGCAGTGATTCAGTAATTATGTTCTAATGTTGCATAATCTACAGAAAGCCACAAGGAGCATTAACCTGATTTACTTTAATTTTATATGCATCTTCCATGTAAAGCAACTACAAATATTTTCTGTAAACAGGTACCACTCATCCAAATGTAATTTTAATTAAGGGTGTCCCAAATTACCATATGCCAAGTCAATTAGATTTCTCTATGCACCTGATTAATTAGCAATGAACTGAAGCCTGATTAGAAGTAAAGAATAAAGTAAATAAGTTAGAAAGTATTTAACCTACAACAATGGATCTTGAACAAATTCTTTATACATCTGACATGGATTACTCCATTTACTTGAATTCTAGAAAGAAAGAAAGAAAGAAAGGGGAATAAAAGAAACATGCATGCACGCACGCACATACATACACACACCATACATGCATACGAGGTGCGATCGGAAAGTTTCTAGACTGCGCCTATAAAAACCCGTGCACTTATCTCAGGTATTAAATTCATCCATCACCCTCGACGTAGTTCCCCTGGGAGTGAACACAACGATCCCAGCGCCGCTGCCAAGCCTGGAAGCATCCCTGGAAATCTTTCTTTGTCAGCCTGTCAAGCACCATCTGCGATTCTGCCTGAATCTCTTCTATCGTCTCAAATCTCCTTCCCTTTAGCTGAATTTTCATCTTTGGGAAGAGGAAGAAGTCACACGGAGCTTAGAAAGGAAGTTGGGGTCGGTTCTTGCAAGATCTTTGAGCTCCTGACAAACGAGAAGTCGATTCTGCTTCTGGTCCTCAGAGAGGATGCGTCGCATGTGGAGTTCTTCCTTTAGAATCAGCTGACAGGTCCCAACAATGTCGCACAAGTCGTTGATGGTACGACGTCGATCTTCGTAACATTTTCGGGCGTTGTGCTCGAAGATGGTCGTCCAGAATGCTCGTCATCATCGACAGGGGTTCGGCCATTTTTAAAACGTGAATGCCCCACAAAAGTTTGTGCACGACCCATTTCGAAGTATTTCCCCAAATGCTTGCTTTAGCATTTCATAGGTTTCCGTAGCCGTTTTGGCGAGTCTTTGGCAACATTTGATGCACACGCCATTCCGAAATCGCAGGAGGGTCGGTGTAATGCACTACCAAACCGCCCGTAACTAAGAAACAAATGCTAATTCGATGATGCCGGCTGGCACACTGATTCACTATGAATGTAGGCCGCACCCCCTAGCGGCAGAAGCTCGTACTACATCCGGTTCGCCCTCTATTGACACAGTCTTGAAACTTTCCGATCGCACCTCGTATATACAGTTTATTGATGTAGGAAAATTTTAAAATCCCAGATACAAGGAAAATAAACAAAACAAATTTTTGCATAAATCAGAATATTCCTACAGGATAATATAGTCAAAGAGGAATCATAATGTCACATTTACTTGGTTTCATACACCTATATGCTCATTCACATGCACAAATGGCAGAATAAAAAGAATATTCCATATGTGACAGTGCCAAGTATTCACTGTGTGCATAATTAACCACATTCCACTTATCATTTTGTAGCTCATCACTGACAGCAGCCTGCAGTGGGGAATCCTGTCTGATTCCTTCTCACTATGCATATTCCTTGAGAGAAATAGTTCTCATGTAACTGAGCAACCAATTGCTAAGAACGTTACATTATCTTTAATCACCATACCTAAATCAAGTGTCAGACCAGTAAGGCTGGTGGGGTGGACTTTAGAATACATGTCAAACATGCAATCACACACTCGCACAGTATTGTTTGCACTGCACTTATGTTAATGATATGGCTGCTGCCTACTGTTTACTTTTGATACAGAAAAGATGCAAAAGATCCTTTTGATAATTCTGGTAAAATTAAAATCAGTGCAAAATAATTTTAAAACAAAGAATTTGTTTCATTACTGCCACCATCACAATTCCATCTTTTCTGTTTTACCAAGTAGTGTTAATTTAGAAGACTGACTATTTCGAAGGAGTTTCCCAAGGTCTGACAACAAGTCTATGATCACAGTAGGGGAACCTAATCCAAGGTTATGTGCTGCTTGCCAACTTCTTGCAAGCATACAAATCTATAAGCTACCTTGTTTACATGGAAAACACAACTAACTAGATGGCTTACAGAACTCGAAGGTTCAGCAATGTCTTAACCAAAGCCCTTCACCAGGCCCTGTCCTGGGCCAACAAAATCCAGTCACCTTCAACTCCTATCTCCCACAGATCCATCCTGATATTATCCTCCCATCTATGTAGCATGGAAAACACATATAAACTGAAAATTCTGCATATTGCTGGGTGCACAACCTAGTTATATTCTTCTAGGAAGCACTTAAATCAGTCCCTTATGATGGAAACAGAGATGGCATCTGATACATCAGATACTAAGTTAAGGATCACAAGAGTTACTACTTTAGAATATGTAACTGAAAATCACATACATCACACTACATGGTGTAAAACAATTGTAACAGTAGTCCACTCAATGGGTACATGGAAGAACAGTTTTCTTCTAAAAGTTAAAGATGGCTGGTGACCCCTAAGCCTTGCTGGTGTGGTGATTAAATGCAGCTTTGAAACCATTCACTACATCAGAACATGCCAATCAGCGAACTTAATATATTTTATTCTATGCAAAGTTCAGTAATGTGGACTAGTCCTACCTATAACAGAAGTCAGTTCTGGTATCAAATAATGATTATTTCTGATCATAATGCTCCATGCATGCTGACCAAAATGTTAAAAAATATAAAAATACAATTATTCATGCCAAATTAAAGTCCTTGCAAAAAAAAGCCTTTTATATCTTGTGGGCCTTGACTGAGACCACTTCACTAGTCACTCACAAAGGTGGATTCTGATTCTGTTAATGTAAGAAAGATTATTCAGTTGAAACACACAGCCAGTTTGTTCTTCTATCACCACCTAACAACAATACCAGTAACAGAAACTATACACACTTGTTTAATAAATAGTGTCACTTTAAAATATTATGTGCTTTTAATAAATTGTGACTGTTTCACCTGCTTTGTATGGAACAGAACATATTACACAACAGCCTTCCTAACATTAAAGCTTATATTTCTCAAATCCTACACAGCTTATATTTCCTTATACACTGAAACCTTCACAATTTTGTCCATTCCAACAAAGAAATAATATCCTATAATGGGCACGTACCATCAATTATTGTTCAGATGAATGTTAACATTTTAGAATAGTTGGCAATTTTATTTAACCATTTCTGATATCAGTCTTACATTCAATAACTAAAAGTAAAAGTTATGTTGAAAATATATTGCAATATGAACAACGCATTGTCTTTTTTAACATAGGGCATACAGAATTAGATTACTCATGCTGTAGCTAATAATGTATCATCACACAAAATAAATTTATAGCTGTTTAAATTTAGCTATTACAGCACAAACACTGAAATTTATTTGACAAGATAAAGTGGCAGTGTTTCACTTGCTATGCATATTACAGTCATCGTATCAAATCAAATTAGTTACTAATGGTCTTGTGGTTATTTAACTAACATGCAATAATTTCTGGACCTGAGCAATGGTTAAATACATGATTTTTCTGCTGCTTTACAGACATGAAGTACACACTTTGTACAGTGAGGTTTAACCTGTTTCCCAGCAAATCGCAGAACAGCTACCATGAAGTGAGTTTGTGTACTATGGGCTAGTAAAATCCTAGAAGCCAAGCCCCATGTTGCTTTGAATCACACTATTGTACTTTGCCTGTGTGATACACATGGGAACAAAGAATGTTCATGTATGATACCTATGTGAAAAGTAACTACCAAAAAAAGTTAGAGAAGAGGTTGTGGCAAAAACATCAGGAGGTTATAATTCTGTGTTGTACCATTATTTACAGAACTGTAAATAAATTTAGACATGATCAATACTGAAGAGAAACGGGAAAAACAGTGCTAAGCTTGAAAGGCAAATCCCTCACATGTTCAAATAAGAGAACAAGGCTTCAAAATCATCAGCACAAACTACCACAAAACTCCTAAAACTGAAATCACTTTTGACAGCAGTACATGAACTGTAATTGTGCTTGCTAATAGAGCAAATGTTAACCTTTTACTGGGGTGTCAGGGATGTGTTCAGAATGGAGAGAACTTCCAATACCTTCTGTAATTGGGGTAAGTTTCATTTTTTATGTTTAGTCTGTGGGTTTGTTAGTTTCGCTAGCAATCTGAATGTCTGCGGGCCAGTGTTACAGGAGGAGCATCCAGCTCTTCCACCTGAGAGGTTCAGTGATCAGTGGGACACTCAAAAATAATCTGTTCTTTAATACAAAAACACTGTAAATTCAGACTGAAATTACTTAATGAAGTAATAAAAATTAGCTTCACCTTTGTGCTGGAAAACTTACAATATAGAAGATAACCAGCAAATTCCAATACACCAAATTAATACATGACACAGGCCTTTTGATACAATACTGTTTACCTGTAATATGCGATGTCAACAAATATTTGAGATTCTGTTATGATTTTAAATACATGTGAAACTTAATAATACAGAAATTTAACATGCAATGTTAAATCAAGATGATCCTGAAGGCTTATTTCTGTCATCTGCTGAGCTACAAAGAAAAAAAGGAAAAACAGATTTTAACCTCATACAATGCCATGGGATCTAAAACAGGTAAAATAAAACTGTTTAACCAGTGGCATTAATTTTAATGCTTGAAATTTAATATATTAATATATACAATGTAAAATAATACACTTAAGTTTTAACAGTTAAAATAAATGGAATGGTGACCCTAAAAATATACAATTTTTTAAAACATCATGACAATTTTTTTCTTTAGTTATCTGCAGTTTGCAATATTACTGAACACCTTAGATATTAATACTTAGGACATCATTAAGTGTCAATTATATCTCAGAATCAAGGACTGCAATGGCTATTAGATATTTCTAACAAATGATTAAGTAAATCAGATTGTGAGGAAAACAAATCTACTCCAAAGACAAATGTTGGCCTGTGGGCCACAAGCACTCCCAAACAGGGTAAAATAATGCACACTATGGACATCACTAGAAACTAAAATGCCTAGCTTCTCATAAATGACCATAGGATTGCTAGGTAATAACAGTTACTATCTATCTGTAGTAATGTGATACATGCAAATTTACCTGTTATCTTTTCTCTGTTTCTCCTCCTCTTTTTCAGGTTGGTTCCTTCCTCCATTGTCATTCTCTTTCCTGGGTGTACCCATCTCTCTCTGTGCTAAACAATTAAAATCACTCAAATTTTAAACACTTGATTTTTGTTGAATAAGTGTACATGAGAAGTCACAATAATTATAAATTAATCTACTACAAATTCATCACAAGAAGATTTTAAAAATTGGCAAGATTATGTAAAAAATATACTGTTTTCTCCAGCTAGTCAAACTTTCTCTGCTATAAATTCCAACATATTCTGTGATATGAAAATCACATATAAACCTCTTTCATTAATATGAAAACCTGCATTGTAAATATAAAAACTCACCATGTTGTACAGTAGATAAAAGTGGTGGAGTCCAACTAAACAATGATGATGTATCTCTGCTTATTTGTGGGTATGAACCCTGGGAATGTGGTTGCTTAGGAGGTGATGGGGAGTGGTCCCTGTTCACATTTGTAGATGTTTCAGAGATTTTCCTACAAGTCATAAAACACAAGATCTGAGGTTCCCACAGCAGTGAAGATGTCCATGGTGGTCCCATGGGCTGTTGACTTGAAGGTGAGTACCAATGTTTCACAGCCTTCTGGGCTGAAGATCTCCATCTTCAGCCCAGAAGACCACCTCCCATTCCTGGATATTGACATATACAGGAAACCAGTTAGCTCATAGATTATACAGGAAACCAGGAATGCAACACAGCAACTCTTCACCAACTGCAGAGGTTACATTTCTGACAAACATTTCAATTGGCAAGACCAAGGGGCCTTAAGGCAAACTGGGGGTTAGAGGAACTGTAGCTGTTGTTAACACTCGTCAAAGCCTAAGATACCTGTTCCTTCACTAAACATAAAAAAATATGTAAGTCTAATAATATCAGACATAAATATACCAATCAAGTATAGCAGTTCACAGTTGTAACCATGTGATGAGGAGTAACAAACAAAATTTTTGTGGCTAATAAGGGTGGAAAATGTACTGAAGTCGTAACAAATGGTATATTACGTGCTTTTTACGGTAAATAGTTTTATTTCAATGAATACAGTGTGATAAGTAAGGATTATATTCCAGATAATAAATGGGTGTTTTGATTCAAATTTCATGATGGAAATGTGAGTGATAAAATGGCACTGCTAGATGCAAGCAAAATAGGCAATCAGGAGTTGCTGGGGTAAAGAAAAAAAAACTGCATTATGAGAAAATATGAGCATAAAGCTAAAATCTAATAAAATGTTCTGGTTAAAAATGGTAGTTGATGCAATGCACTGAAGAAGAAAGGCAGAGGTTGATGTCACATTACATCTGAAGCCAAAATACATTATTTGCAAATACATAATATTTCTACTTTTAGTGTGAGCAGTGCACTAAGACATAGTCCTTCAGCCAGGTGTCATCGCTGCAAATGACGTATGTAAATCTTTGGACATATTTAGCATAAACATTGTCTCCCTTGAGGGCATGTTCTCAATAAGGGAAATGATCTAGATAGGTTGTCTTGATGGATGATCTAGCTTGGTTATTTGTTTTTTGTATTTCTTTAGAGTTTTACATTTATATCAGTGTTTTCCCAGGTCGATTATTTGCTTTTATTTCATTTATTTTTCCTTGTGTATAATATTGTTTCTATTTTGGGCTTGCCTGTATTTGGCTGTTATATTTAATACTGTACATGTACAAGTTTAGTTAATCTGTTTGTGTGATATTTTTCATTATTATTTAATTATTATTGTATGTATTATCAGTGTTTGCCTGTTATTGGCTTCTTGCTGTTGGCAAATACTTAAATAAATGAGAATTGAATTGAATTATCAGTGTTTGCCTGTTATTGGTTTCTTGCTGTTGGCAAACACTTAAATAAATGAATTGAATTGAATAATAGGTTTAGTGTTCTCTTCATTGAAGACATCACCCTATACTGAATCAACAAACCTTAGGTTTTTATACTGAAAGACTTGGCTGTGATATTGCACAACAGAATCAAAGGAAACCCACAATTGTATAAAAGAATGAAGGCCAGGGGCTGGAGTAAGGGAGGGGACCCATGTACCCATGTTTTTTTAACTGACTCACCTTAATTTATTGCACTCATTTTAATTTACTGTAAAATTTAAGGCCTATCCATTATGAAACAAACATTGACCTACTCGATAAATTAATGAATGAAAAATGTGTCACACAAAGCTCCACAATGGTAATCTGTAAGTTAGAAACTTGATTTCAGATGCCATTACAGCCATGTTCCCAGTAAAGGTGAACTTGATGTGGTAGCCACTAACTCTTTCCATGCATACATAAATTAAAAATCACAGATACACAGAACCAAATACTGTGACTGGCACTGGAGAAAAGCAAATACTTGAAATCCATGGTTGTCAAGAGATTACTGTATGTACATCATTCTTTTTCTTTTTGTAGTCATCAATCCTAGGGTTGGTTTGCAACCCCATTTCAGGGTTGTTTCTTGCAAAGATACTACGGTGGTTTCGCCTTGCCTTCCGTGGCCAGTCTTTATCCATCAGACTGGAAGAGAAAGGACGCGGACAAACATCCATGCCTTGAGCGGGACCTGAACCCATGGTCCCAGTGGCCAGGCGCAAGAGGTCCATGCCTCAGACTGCGTGGCCACTGCGGCTGGCTTACATCATTCTACTAGAGATCATGCTGATACTACGATTTTAAAACCTCTGTTACCAAAAAAATTAAAATGTCAATTACTCAAACTGTGATATCAACATGCATAACACAATGCAGCATAAGTGCCTGAGGTTCTGAATATTCATGGATTTTTTAAATGTACACAAACTTACTTTTATATAAAATAAAAATGAGATACTGCTGTTCAATGCAAAGCAACATCTAAAGAGTTTCTGATACAGATGCTGTTTCTTGGTTTAGCAATACTTTGCTGCATACACTAACTACAGTGAAACCTCTATCCATCGTTCCCCAAACTATCGTTTTCCCGGATGCATCGTCCGTTTTGTTCGGTCCCGAATACATCCCATATAAAATAATGTTACATTTTCCCGCTTCTATCGTTCCTCGAACTATCGTTTTATCGCATCGATCCTTAAAAAATCTTAGTCCCAGCACACAATTTTCCCGCAATGATCGTTTCTGAGAAATTAAAATGCTGGGTTTTGAGATAAATTAATACCGAAAGACGCACAAAGATGTACCAAATATGTAAATGATATTTTAATATCTTATGTATAAATTTTATTTATATACAATTGTGATTAGACGGAAAAAAAACACGAATAATTAAATTTTAATTCACAATATGACGCAATTATATCAACTTATTATTACACTTTAGGAAAATTATATGCTGTTGAGAAATCAACAACTGCTGCACAAGAGCCACAGTCCACATTTGAGTAGTGCTAGAGTTAGGAATAAAACACTAATGAGTCTGAAAGTTAAAACATTAGGAAAAAAAAACAATACAAAATCCAGAGCTCAGCTAACATTTCAAAAGCTGGGTTCTGCACCTATCACCAGGTAAAAAAGACGACTTGGGAATGTGAGCCTTATTTCTTATAAATGGACTTGGTGGTCAATATAACAACTATGAGTTATCTCCTGCAGACGATCATCACTGTCTATGGGTCTTATGCTGGGAATTTCAATGTCGTTATTTTTATTGTCCAAGTCTGAGGCTAGCTATTGATATTCCATTGCATCAACAACCATGAAAATGTGTCAGTTTTTAACAGTGTGGATTGGTTACGTTCATGTACCCATACATCTGAATTATCCCTCCTACAAACTAAAAAGTGTTAGGAAATGCAAAAGCATTAACAAATTTAGAAAAACAGCTCAAGAGACAGCATGAAACATAATAACATTACGTAATATTTGAGATGATGATGATGACTGTTATGATAATAATAAAAATATAAATTAGAGACAAAACATTTAAAATTATGTATCAATCATGACCCATGGGAACACAAAACATCTATCATGTAATACCAATTTCATTAGTCTTTTTCGTGTAATGTTCCTAATATAGGCATTAAAAATGGTTACCAGGCAACGAAGTTAATTACCAGATAAATAGATAAAGCAACAAGGAAAGCATTTGTGATATTCTGTTATCTGTCAATAACATGAAGGAACTCACATGCAAAATAAGATCCAAAACCTGTGTTCTGCCACTGTCTCTTTTCTTTCATTGTTTTCCTTTTTGACCAATCTGAAAAATACCAACAGAAAAAAAATATTACTCAAGGAGATGGAATGGCGAAGAATTTTAAGAAAACACAAACCAAATGCCACTCTGTTGCCTACAAATTCAACATAAAGTGCCATAAAATTTAATTCTGGTATCCACAGTAGGCAGGATCTAAATGTGAGGAATGTATGACTAAACAATATCTAGAAGTAAAAATTTATTGGGACAGATTTAAATTCACTAATAACCAATCTGTGCATTGATACGTTACCCTTTAGTATAGCTAGCAGTGCCAAAATAAAAGTTATTACGAAATTATGGATAATGTAATTACAGTGAAACCTCTATCCATCGTTCCCGGAACTATTGTTTTCCCGGATGCATCGTCCGTTTTGTTCGGTCCCGAATACATCCCATATAAAATAATGTTCCATTTTCCCGCTTCTATCGTTCCTCGAACTATCGTTTTATCGCATCGATCGTTCAAAAATCTTAGTCCCGGCCCACAATTTTCCCGCAATGATCGTTTCTGAGAAATTAAAATGCTGGGTTTTGAGATAAATTAATACCGAAAGACGCAGAATGTTTTTGGAATACACAGTAGCGGTAACCTGTGAGGAAGACGACGAATGCGAGCCCGAAGCTTTGCCGAGTTTTGCCGAAGCACACGCTGCATTGGCAAAAGTGAAGTCGTTCTTTTATGCCCATAATATTAGCGAACGTGACGAGGAAAACATTTTGAACGTGGAAAGTGCTCTGTTTGGTCTAAAACGTAAAGTTTCGACAAACCAGTTGTCCATTAAAGACTTTTTTGGTAAAAAGAAGTAACTTTGAAAGAGAAACATTGTTTTTTTTTTTAAATTTTTAATGCTTTCCCGCATCTATCGTTTTTATTTCCCACCCCCGCCGAAAACGATGCATCGAGGTTTCACTGTAAACTTGTAATTTATGTTTAAAATGCATTTATAAATACTGTTTTTATTTCTACTGCTTTTGAGTGAATTGCACAGGAAAGACATACCCAAGTCTGGTGACAAGAATGGCTGTGTTGGGTGAACTGTCACTATCATCGCTTAATGGTGACAAATGTAACTGCTGCAGCAAGTTATTGAATGCCCACAAACGTTCCTGAAATAAAATTTTTCAATACTGCATTCTACAATTTAAAACATAATTAACAAAAATTACATTAGAATTAAGTCTCATAAAACTTTGTTCGGTCAAAACAGAATTTTTAATGTATTCAGATACAGAATAAAAATGTATGTATTTTTTCAAACATAAGCCAAGAATTCAACCCCAACTATGCAACTTTGAAATTACAACTCTGCCAAAACTAAACTGTATGTTTTAAAGAAGTCTGAAACAATAAATAAAAGTTAAATTAGGTTTACACACCTCTCGGCCCGAATTTAGTTCAATCCACTCAGACTGTGCATGTTTTAAATGGCTTGGTGTTGAAGTGGCAGCAGGGGCCTGACCCTGTCTACTAAGGGCCACTGCTTGCCTTGGAGCAAGTACATTCCGAGAAGCTCCTAATGAAACTAGACAGCATAAAAGAACAATATTACCAATAAAGAGACAGAGACTGATCAGTTCAGATTGATTATTTTGTGACACTGTTTCAAGTGAAGATGTTGTATAGTGTCAAATGACATGGGAATAAGAACATTAATCCTTCAGCAAGCAAATTTAAATCCCTCAGTGTTCTGTGTTGTGTATTAGTATTTTTACGAGTCCATTTAATTTTTGCAGTAAAATTTTTAAACTGACATAATATTCAATCTGTATTTTAAAAAATGACAGCTCTCTTCTAGGTTATAGCACCATATAGTCTGGTAAAAGTTTACTATCGTTCCATCATCCTGATGATGGAGGTAGCAAACGCCCCTGAAATGCTGGCAAATTCCTAACAGACAACGTGGTGCAACAACCCAGAAGACAGTCATCTGCAATATCTATAGTTTAAAAGTTATAAAATTAGAGCTGTTCAAGGCTTAATTCAGCATCTCTGCATTACTTTTACATGGAATCAAATTACCTACCAAGCTCTGAGTTTCTGCTTACTTCAGTAAACTGTGATTTAGTAGTCTAGAAAGAGATTAAACTTTTCACAAGTTTCTCAACAAGCAAAAACAACAATCTTACCAGCCACACATCACAGATACAATAGAGTAATAACACTTCAGGAAAGGTTACTTGTTTCTGATTGTTTTAAAATTACACTTAAAAGCATATGTATTCAATGTTATTGCTCAGCAGCCAACATTCCTGCCTGTATTCAGGAGGTCCAAAGTTTAAGCTCTAGCCTGAAGGCATGATCTTGTAGTAACAGATTTTTGTGGTTATCCAGTCACTAGAGGCAAATTCTGGGACAGAATCTTAAAACAGGCCTTCGACATCCTCAAAAATTAATCTTCCCAGCAACAAAACATGAACAACTGAGAAATAAGAATAAGAAAACTGTGACGTATCCAAATGTAAAACACACTTAATGGCAAAAATTACAGACTAATAAGGAGAGGACACTAATGAATATGATGATTACCTTTTGGTGCTGTGAGATGGACACCACAGCCTGATTTTGTATGAGATGAACTAGAGGAGTTGCTGGCCAGACCCTCTGGTCCACTTGAACTCTGGGCTCCTTCATGATTTGAATTCGATCGACCAGATACCAACTGTGCCACGTCCAACTCCACTGTATCCAGAACACCTCTATCAGTCACAAATGTATGTTTTACAGTGCGACTGCCTTGTGAACTTTTAAACCCAGACCCTATGCATAAAAAATGAATAACAAAAATTACACTACAATGTCTGTAGAGCCAGTGGAAATAAAATATTAGGGCACTGTACTGGACTTCATTATAAGGGCTAATAGAACATTTTAATGCTACAGATTTTGGCAGATGTGATGGCATTTTACCAGGAATTCCCTTTGGAACTACATAGGGAATTTATGTTCTGATGCTTTCATGGACATAATGCGAGAGTGACAATGTACAGATGGGGACTGAATTGGAGTTTGATTAAGCATGCATCATACTAGAAAGCATTTTAATGTTTTCATTTTTAAATAATATTTTGTTAAAAATCTTTACTCTAAGAATTCTATGTACATTAGTCATACTTTTAATTTTCTTACTAGCTTTATTGTAGGGTGATGCTGTCCAAGGTGACGATTCAGAAATGGTAGAATTATTTCGATCTTGCATTTCAAACAGGTGAAGAAGCATTATTTCATCCTCAAGACTCTCTGACAGTGTGTTTCTTGACATTCTAGTAACAAAGTACAGAAACATGTTTACAAAATACAAAATTCTGGAAAGCATATCACAAATAGACTTATATTTGTATGTATAATTACCAGACCTAGCTCTTCTGGTTCCAGTAAAAACAAGACTGGAAAGGCAAAATTTGCTATGGAGTACACAGTTTCCACATGCATCCCTTGCACCTTGATATTCTGAATGCTCCTAGCTGTGTGTGTGTCTAAATGTACGTCAAGAGAACATTTGGACTGAGTTAACACTTTAATCTTATAGTGAATGCACTGACAGCAACCTTAAATGGTTAATTATTATGTGTTCAACATACTGCACAAAGAAGAGTGAACAATAAATCCAATACAACAACATTTCAAGTATCAGTTATACATGGCTGCAACCAATATCCATGTGCACTATCTCTTACACTACAATGTAGCTAATGTGTTGGTTTTTGGGCTCATAACACAGACGGTCATATGATTAAATCACACTGAGGTCACATTTTTTTATCATTGCCTGTCACAGAATGACAACTGTTACAGTCATTATGTCGTCTGGAAAATGTGTATTCAGATTACCTATGTTAAATTGGTCAGATACAACCTCAAAGTTCTACACTGTTTGTAACTGTTAACTTACAAACAATATTTAATGCATAATTTGTCAAGTATGCTTATGATATAACTCCATACAAAATTTCATATACCTAAACCAATGGTAAATGAGTTATCAAATTCAAAATAAAAGTCAAAGAAAATGTTCACATGATCACATTCTACACAAAAATTACCTTAACAAAAGTTGCACATTTTTTAATTATCTATTGCCATATACCATATGACAACCCTAGACAGAGTCTGAGTGACACTAGTATCTTTAAAATCACAAGTTCACATGTCTGCCATGATGTAATTGCTGACTGTAAGAGTTTGGGGTAACCCATCAAAATATGTCTAGTGGTTCTTCAGTTGATATATGAGGACATGATAAGCCCTACATGAGTTCATTTTATGCACAGGTCATTCACACATATGTACTAAAGTAAGCCACTTCATGCGTCAATGTTGGTACTTAGGGGAGAGGAGGAATAGCTCCTACTCATTCTTAACCTTGGCATTAGAAGGGTGTGAGAGGTCAGCAGCACTTTACCCCCAGGAAATAATCCTAGTACCCACTGGAAATGAGGCTGGGTAGGACCCAGAGCCAGTCTGGACACACAGGCTACAAGAAAATCCTCTGTGCCTGTAAGGGATTAAACTCCACCGTTTCTTCAACGTTTAAAGTTACTGAACATTTATTTATGTCATAACACTTGTGCTGAGTACCTAATGAGTGTTAGATTTTTGTAATAATAAATGACCAGCTTTCACAGCTTAACTATTGTTATTAATTCACAGAATGAGTGTTTTCACATCTTACAATGTTTTTTATAGAGCATGCATTGCACTGTCTAAGCTTTCTGTAACTGGAGATCATCTCTGTTGAAAGAAAATAAAGAAAAATCAATTGGTTAAAACAGTTATTCTTTTACAAAATTTGGCTAGGGAAAGTTAGTTATCATTTACCCAGTTCTCAGGTTTTCTGTTCTGTATGCACAGCCTCCACTAGTTGCAAGCTGCCACTTCCCAACTGCTTGCAGCAGTATATTACCAGTAGTTTCCTAGAATGGGTATTCTGACACTTACCCTGCATGCCCAGTACTTTGATCTGTCACTGCTTCTCGTTCTCTGAACAGAACTGACTGAGCAGCCAATGAATATTCCACATCATTTTCTCCTATGATGACAGAAACAAACATAATGCCAAGTGTTAGAATAAAAAATATAAACATTATTTTGAAATACAGTACAAGTTGATCTGTTTTTATATCACAAGCACAGCGATAATTTTCGTCACTTTCCTTTTTACTAACATGTGAGTTTAAGATACACTAAAGTTTCAGAATACTGTATGAATACAACTTCCATTTTGCTTTCAAGTAGTTAACATCCTGATGTAATTTATATAATAAATTAATAACTCTATAACATTCACCTAATAATTTAATATATCCATTTGTCTTATATAAAACATTTTATTGTTAGGGCAGAAAAAAATATTCATACATATATATTAATTCAATTCAATTCATTTATTAAAGTGCTTAACAACAGCCAAAAAGGCCAATAACAGCCAAGCACTAACAATACAAACATTACAATACAAAAACAAACAAACAATAAACAAATATATAAATGTACAGTGTTAATTTATTACAAAATAATTAATAAGTAAATGAACTAAATATACCCAAGTAATATAATTCAATTAATAATACCAAATAAAACAAAACAGAAAAAACTTATAAAATTAATATCACAAAATAAAATACAGTCAACACAGGAAATGAATAAACAAAAAAAATCGATGATTATTATTTAAAAAGCTGACTGACATCCGTAAGCAAAATACGATCTTTGTTAAAGATGTTGATGCCCCTACAGACTGCATTGGCAGCAGAAACACATCTGGCAAAGGGACTGGCCTTGAAATTACATTGTACAGTAAAGGTAGAGTAGTCTCTGATAGACCTAATGGGTATACAGAAACTAACTGTATCAAAAACAGATGAGCAAATAATTTTGCCTTTAAAAACATTAATGAGGAAAAGCGCATCCAAAAACCTCCTCCTTAAATGTAACGATAAGAAATTTAATCTAACTAATATATCATCATAATTATATGCACAAACGCCATTAAAGAATCTAGTGTAACATAGAGCTACAAATTTCCTTTGAATCCTTTCCAATTTAAAGGAATCAGTATTAGTAATAGAGTTCCAAACGGATGCATACTCAATTTTGGAACGAACGAAAGTACTGTACAAAACCAATAGGCTATCAACAGTGGAGAAGGAAAAAGTAATATACCGAATCAAGCCAAGCATTTTTAAGCTATGTGAATATATATAGCTAATGTGCTGATGAAAATAAAGCTTACAGTCCAATAGAACACCGAGATCTTTAACACAATAAGAACATGCCACCAGATTGTTACACAATTTGTAATTAAAGTAAATACTGTTTGTCTTTCGGGTGAACGATATAACAGTCGTTTTACTTAAATTAAGTTGCATCCCATTAACAAGACACCAATTATGCAATTTTTTTTAATAAAGTTGGGAGAGAAATTACTAGAATGGCATGGGTAAGTAAAAATAATGAATAGAATAAGCACACTGATAGGGAAACTCAAAATAAATTTTGAATGAGG
Source organism: Zootermopsis nevadensis (assembly GCF_000696155.1). Next base: position 549,659 of record NW_019059776.1, on the reverse strand, counting down.
AAGACCCATGGAACTATTCAGAACAAAATATTTTAGTAAAGTACTGTAAGTCATCAAGATAGGATAAATGGGATATTAAGAAATTGAAATGGATATATTATCAGAAGATAGAAGAAACTGGACATTTCGTCTTTTTTGGAACAACAGCTGTTTGTTTCCACAGGGACGGAAAGGTGGCACTATTTATACTTAAATTAAAAATATAGGTTAATAAGGGAGTAAAAATACCAGAACAACCCTTAATTACTAACGAAGGAATTCCATCTAACCCCACACACTTTGAAGGTCTGAGGCGCTTGATCGCAAGAAATCTGAAGTAACAATATCCGTAAGACTAACGGACCGGAAAAAAGTGTTAAAAATTGATTCAAAATAGGTAGCAAGTTCATCAGGAATATGTTTGGGGTCAGTGACAAACCGATCACTAATTTTTAGCTGAATAAAGGAATTATCTTTCCTTTTGAAATCTGAAACGTATTTCCAAAAATGCTTAGGGTGTGTTTTAAGACTGTCATCAACACCTATCAAACTTAATGGTTGCCTTAACTAATTTGCGAAAGTGCGCAAAATAGGTATAATGTTCATATGAGTTGGACTTTTTGAACCGACGTAAATAATGATTCTTTTTATTAATGTAATGTTTTAAGGTACCGGAAAACCAGATAGGAAATTTAGACTTACTAGAATGCTTATTTGGAATAGCTAAATTTATTGCATCAGTAACCACCGACTTGAGCTGATCTACGGCGGAGTCCACAGAGGACAGATTATAAATGCAGGACCAATCATAAGAGAATAAATACCTATAAAGTAATAAATAGTCAGCACGCGCGTAATTACAGGAACATCGAGAGGGCTGTGAATATATGACTATAATAAAGCCATTCATATTAAAAAATAAAACTGTAAATAATTTAAACAGGCCATTTACTAATGTATCAAGGACTTTCATCCCATTCTAATGCTTCTGATAAATTTAATCTTTTCCCTCATGCATTCCTTGTTTCTCCTTTGTACACTCTCTGAACTTCAGTTTCTGGTTCATGACCAATAAGAGTTTTCCACATGACTGTCCTCACTTTTGTTAGATTTACCTTGAAAAACAGTGTGCAGATTTGAAGGTAAAATATCAACTTCTCCTGTTAATTTGTTATATTACAGATAAATTCAAAAGATTTTCTACTTATAACCAACAAATAATTTACACGTTATCAACAAATTAAACTGATAAAATATCAAAATAAACAATTACTTTACATACACAGAGTAAACTGGAAAAAATTTGGAACTCCTCACCAGAGCAAAACACAAGCTGTCCAGGTTCATTTTAAAAAAAAACAAATCATTTTTAAAATGTAGTGCAAGTTCTAAATCACAGCCTCAATAATCCAGGCCACATTATTCACTCTCTCAGCTGCTAGAAAAATATAACCTTACAAACAACTATCTCCATAATGGGATATGCAAAACAAAAGTACACACCTCCCTGCAAACATTCAATCTGATTTTATGTTTAACAAAAGATTGTTTTAATCCTAAGATTCAACAATGAAATATTTTAAATCTTTAATACTTTCAGGTGAAAGAACATCCTTCAATGCTGATTCAGTATTTGTATTATATTTAACATATACTGTAATTTCTTGAATACCCTACATCCTCAAATAAACTATCCAGCACATTCTGTTAATTAAAAAATAAAATGTTTCACGGTATGTTTGTTGAAGTATCAAATCAAATATAAAACAAAGTATATTGTTAACTTAAAGTAATGTCCTTCACTTATTTCCATTACAGATTTAAATATAAAAGGATCTGACATCGTGTAACATAAAAATAGTTAACATAAACATCGGTCTACATAAATGTGTCCTTTTTCACATATATAAAATCATTTGAGATGAAGATAAAAATAAACATAAAGCACTAAGCACTTAAAACTACTTTGCTGTATCAACTTCTTCTTTATCCAGTATCTTATATACCTTTCACTGGCATTTTCTACTAGCAGTGAAATTTCTAATTTCTCTTGCCCCTTGAATTAGTTTGTTTTCACTAACTGTAAAGAATGTAAATAAATGCTTCTAGTATTTATGTTTAGCAAAATATGTGCACAGTACCTTGCAGATTAACATCCACTCATACCTTGCTGCTGCTCATAGATATATGAAAGAGAGAGGAAGTTATAAAGGTTGAGATGATACATGGAATGACTAGTGTAGCCAATCTCATCACAAATAGGATGCACACCCCAATTTTTGATCAAATTTTGTTTAAAAAAATGTGTCAGGGTATTCAACAAAGTATAGTGTCATGTACACAATACATCATTTTATGGAACAACATTTTCTTATATCCAAATACCCATAACAACTGCTACAGATGCTTTCCCAATCTTTCTGGCTCAGAATCAGTGGCAATTTTTTCCAAGATCAACATCCTTTTCTTCAGAGCTATATTTATTGAGGTGATGTGTATGCATTAATAATACCAATCTTGGTGGGATTTGAGGTTTTCATGGCAGTGAGTACAAAGATGGCTGTCTTTGGGGTTGTACTTCCATGTAGTCTGGTAGATGTTTACCTGCTGTTTAGCCTGGCAGACGTTCATCAACATTTCAGAGCTCCTTGCTGCCTCCAACATCAATACACTCATCACCCTGATGACGGAAGCAGCATGAATCTCTGATAAGTTAGTAAACTTCTACCAGACTACATGGTGCTACAACCCAGAAGACAGCAATCTTAATACCAATCTTGTTAAAAATGTCCAAAACATAACATAATTTTACACCTGAAATGGCTTACAATGCAATTTTCAAAGTCTTACAGCAGTTTGCAAAAATTGTTGAAGGTATGTTGTTAATTACATTTATAGATTTACTATGAAGATTCATTAGTTATATGAATCATATAAAGCACTGAACCTTGTGTTCTGTACTCATCCACATCTTTAACCACATTAAGCCAGTGACAATAACACTTTTCCTTTCCTATTCTACTGCATACTATCTTATTACTGGCAAAGTAATGTTAGTTCAAAACTTTTAAAGTATGTGTACTTACCTGACATAGTTTCATCATCAACATCATTCTCATCATTGGAATTTTCTTCCGCAGTACCAATAGTTGTATTATGGTTCTCAGAATCATCATTATATCCTTCGGGTTCACTCATATACTGTGAAGCAAAATCAAAACTTACTGCAAACAATAACACATAAAAAAAACCCTGGAAGAGTACATTTGTATGCATATTGCTGTTGTCTTCATCCAAGATAAATGTGACATCAGATGCCTACAATTTTGAAGAATTAAGACAATATGGCAGAAAGGGGGAAAGGAGAGATTCAAATTTGCCATTATGGAGAATCTGCGAGATTTGAGATTCTCATAGTATGAAAAATTTATCTTTTGAGTTGTTACACCATTTAGTCATGTAGAAGTTTACCAACATTTCAGAGGCACTTGCTGCCTCCATCATCAAGGTGATGTGTAAGCCATGTTCTTTAATTGTTCTGTTTTCTCCAACCATGTATCAGTCATTAACCAGAACAAATCTTACACTGCTACATTGTCTTATTTTCTTCAATGAAACACAGAACTTTAAGTTCAGGCAGTGCAAAACTAGTTCTCTATTTAACCATCTTGTAAAGTTGAGCCAAAAATATCTGTCACCAAACCACTATGCAGAATTATCTTAATTCTAGTGTTACAGCATGTGATTGTAACTGAATGTCTGTGCACTACCATGAACTCCAAATCTGACATAGTCCACATCAAAGAATATGTTATTCAATTGCTGCAACACTAGATTTTATTCCCTGAGTTACAAAAACACATTTTTGTTGAAGAAGACTGTCCTCTGGGATCTTGAACCATGTAGTCCTGCAGAAACCGACATTTCAGAGGTGCTTAATGCCACCATCATCAGGGCACCATCCTCAGAACCTGAAATCTCACATTCTTGTTGGTCTGCATAGTCCTGTCATCTAGTTTGTAGAATTTGAAGTTGCATGCAACTATAGATGCAACACTCTTGAAAATTTCATGTTTTAAGTGTGATTTTGAGACTTGCGATGACATTTACCACTTTCAAGTAGTAATAAGTATGTAAAAAGTTGTAATTATAATTTGTGTTTTAGTAACTTTGTGAGTTCTATTTATATATGTACATAATACCCTAGCCCTTATAATAGTTTAGATTTTTACCCTATAATGACTCTTTTAGGAAAGCAGTGAAAAAGTAATGCACATCAAAGAAGTTAACATACTTCATTGATATAAACAAGATTAGTGTTAATGACATTTATTATTGCCATGATGTATTACAAAGGATTAAATACCATACTAACACCAGGCATTTACATCTCATAACACAAATTTCACATGTTAAGTTAGTGATTCATCAGGCACTGTGATTGCATCAATCAATCATGGAATCTAGTTACTTCCATGCTTCAACACCTTAGACACTCTTAAACTAGTCACATCCTATTTAAGAAACACTGAGCTACAATGGTAAGATGTAAGACTGACGTCTGAACTTTGCCCACTGCTCTCTCCCTTGGCCAAGTTGTTGGTCAATAGCAACTGGACACCACTAAATCAATGGACATATGTACAAGGCTTGTTCAAATAAAATCTGTTTGGGGACTGTTCCAGAAAACAAAGATGTGGTTAAAAATAGTGCAGGGACTGGAATACCATTAACAGACCAGGTAATGGATCCCCTCTGTAAATAATTTCATAGGCTGCTGCTGCTGCAGCAACTGCACCACCGCAGACACAGTATCTTCATCTGAGTCAAATCTTATGGTCCTTTAGCATCATCCTGAATTGGCTAAACACATCATAACAGAACCAGCTGTATGAGGGATGCCCCAACACATGCAGCATGTCCTGGACAGTGTGATTCAATGGGGACAGGTGTGTCATGCAATGAGACAACAACCCTTGTGAGCATGATGGGCCTCTTTCTCTTGATGATGGTATGAAGATCTTAAAAGTGTTCAATACACACTATGCCTTCTCCCATGAATTTCAGTTGGTTTTCAATCCTTGGCACCAAGAAACCAAACAACCTTGGTTCTGTCTGGATGGATTTTGCACCTGGAATGCCAGCAATTATGTGTCACACTATTCCCATTTTCTATAATACATCTAATTTGTCACACAGCTTGTGGTTGACAGTTGGTGTGTAATGAACACAGCCATGTCATCGACGACTGGCCATATTCGCTAGCACAGCTATGAATGGGTTTCACATAAACATCCTTCAAACATTGGCTAATCTGTGAAGATTTTGCTGAAAACAGTTTCAGAAATGTTGAATTTTTGTTCCATACTGATATGACTAACAGCCCAAGAAGATTTCACTGCAATAACAATGTTGTATGAACCAATTTTTCAGCATAAATATGTTGCAAATTTGTGCAAAAACAGACTACTAATACAGTCATGATTATTAAATGAAAGAAATGCTTATGAGAACATGCACAATATACAAAGAGAGTACTTTTTAAATGAATGAGAATATACTTTGTAATAACTTGACTTTATTTCAGTTACAGAAGTGCAGAGTAAAAAAAGAAGAAGAAAAAACGTATCTCGTATCAGTATATCCATGAATTTCAGTTTCCATACTCAGTCTCACACACACTCATGTTACAGATCTAAGAATCATAAATTGCTAATTAAAAATAATTACATGGCACTAAATTATGAGTGTTCTATTTACAAACGCCTATTCTATTATGTTAACATACCATGAGACTCTTATGAGCACAAGCAGAAAACCTTACCTCACTTTCACTACTGCTGCAACTGGACAAAACTACAGCAGTGTTAAGCAGATTCAGAGATGAAACAGATGTGGTGAGAGGTACCATGTGATGACTATCCTTGCTATCAGGTGAACTACTACCGTTACCATGGTGCTGCTGTCTTCTTGGTGCTACTACATTAGAATTTACATTCTTGCCACCTCGAGGGCAAGAAGAGCTTGACAGAGCATGAGCAGATGAATCATTTGGTTGCACTGGGATGTTTATTAAGTGGCAAGAGGGATTAGTTGATGTGTTAGGTACAGCAGCTGCATTCACAGCATCTGGTGTCCTGCATTAGAAGAAAAGTATTGATATAAAACACATGAATAAATTTGAAAATTACACAAACTACAATCAATTTTATGCTTAAATAAAATGAACAAATACACACAGACTCATCATAAGAGACTGATCAAAAGACATAAGAAACCATCATATTAAGACAAAAAGAATATAATGCTTTAACAATTTTAACATCTACTCTGACTCAAATTTTACACTCTGAAAACTATCCAAACCATCAACCTGCTGCAGAAAATCCTGTAGTTTAGTAAATTCTTCACACAAAAAAATCAATGAATCCATCAAATTAGTTTGCAGAGTAAATGTATTTAAATGACTCTACACACGTACAATGCTGACCTATGGGTATTTTCAACAAACAACTTGTATGCAAAAATTTATGTAAATGTAAATGCAGAACTTATAAAAAGTTTTAAATTGCAGTGCTAAGGCTCCAGTTACTTACATTGTAAATTAAAAGTGGTACCATGAAACACACATACAGAGCATTAGCATATACAGTGAAACATTCAGTACAAAAGGTATTACACAAAATCATCTATAGTCAATTTTAACTACCTTCATTAAACTACCAAATGCTGTTAATTTGATAAAATTAAAGGTGTAAGTTTTGTCTCTTGAAAAGTTTTGAGTTTTATCTCATTATCACTATTGAAGCAGCTGCTGATAAACAAAAATTAAACACAAGTTCCAAGGCAAACAAATAAGCAAAATTGTTAGCATAAAGTGCAAAGAAGGGGTCTGCTTTTATTTCAAGGTGCTGACTCAGTTTTTAAAGCAAACTATCTTCAGAAACAACGAGAAAAAAAATTCTTTCAAATGTCCATGAAAGAGTTCTATTATGTTTATCCTACTAACCACAATTCCATTCACCATTAATCTAAATACTCATGAGCAGATCATATTTTAAAGTACTTAAAGCTGGCAAGTACATTCCATGTTGTCAACAACACAAGCTTCCAAAATGAAAAACACCATAAATTGTTCATGCGCTATATACAATCACCACAAATCTCAGCTGTACAAAATACTTATCATTTTCCACCCTGTTATGTATTATTACATGGAAATTAATTAAACTATTATAAATTTCTGTTCTTTAAAAATTTAAGAGTAATAAATAGAAACCGATTACACTTGGTGCACATTTATGATAAACTAAAAAACTCCAATAAATTTGTCATATTATACTTTTCATAATGCAATATCACTTTCCTTCTTATTCACCGTCATCCAACTATATGATTCTTACCACACTTAATGATAGTAGAATGGCAAGAAAACTTGGATTAAGTAACAAGGCAATTTTTTGTAATATAAGAAACATACCAAAACTGAATATTCTTCTTATTCTCATTCTTCAGACTAACCAGTTTACAATATACGAGCCTTCTGAAAGATGTCACAGCCACAGCATAACTGATATGGGGTGAACTTTAATCAAAAAGGGTTACCCAATATACTCTAACCTTAATGGCAAGGATCCAGACAATGCAGAAGGCTCCAGCAGATGTATGTTCAATACAGAGTTACCACTAACAGGTGAAATGACACTTCCAGAAGTTCCTGAGTTGATAGCATTGTCAGGAACATTACTGCCATTAGCACGAGTGGCAGTCACATTACTCCGAGAGATTTCAATAGCAAGTCTCTGAAAAGAGAAATGAAAATATACATATATAGACATACTCACTTAGGTAACATTCCATCAGAATAACACTTTTAATTCCAAAATTAAAATCAAATTTAATTAAAATGGGTACAGGTAGCTCTCGATTTGAGCCAATTCAGAATAACGCCGATTTTGAAACCAGCAAGTCAAAAAGTGAGAATTTTTTTTTACTGTTATTTATAACGTTTTACAATGTTACTCGTACTGCTTCTTATTCTAAATCATAATTCTTACATCGCTGATTTTTGAATTTGATTGATTGATGTCCTGTCGCTCTTAGCCAGAGCATAGGGCCTCGACAAAGCAGTGCCAACGAGTTCTATTACGAGCCAGAACTTTCAGCTCCCTCCAGATCTTTCCTTCCTTCTTTGCCTCCTCTTCAATGGTTCTCCTCCAGGTTGTTTTTAGCCTTCCCCTCTTCCTCCGTCCCTGGGGATTCCAGGAGAGTGCTTGCTTTACGACAGCGTTTTGGTCCTTCCGCAGGGTATGTCCAATCCACCTCCATTTTCTGCTCTTAATTTGTGTGGCTATTGGTTCCTCATTTGTTTGTTTCAAAAGGTCTTCATTTGTTATGATGTTGGGCCAAAACACGCGAAGGATCCTTCGGAGGCAGCGGTTGATGAATACTTGGAGACACTTGGTGATCTCAGCAGTGACTTTCCAAGTTTTACATCCGTAAAGGAGCACAGCTTTTACATTTGTCCTGAATATCCGTAGCTTCGTCGATAATGAGACCTCTCGCGCTTTCCAAACGGGATACAGTTGGATAAAGGCTGTATTTGCTTTGCGGATTCTCGCCTTGACATCTTATCCAGCTCCTCTGTCTCTGGTAATTACGCTGCCGAGGTAAGTGAATTGTTCTACCTTTTCTATGCCTGTACCATTCACTCGAAGTCGGTTTACATCCCTGACATTGAGCTTCATGTACTTGGCTTTCCCTGCATTTACTTTGAGTCCCACTGTTTTGGCACTCTCTTCTAGGTCTTGCAACTTCCTCTCCATGTCTGGTTTTCCTACAGGAGACAGATATCGTCAGCAAAATCTAAGTCTTCGAGTCTGTCAGTAAGACCCCACTGTATGCCTCTTCTTTTCCTTTCTGTGGCGTTCTTCATCACCTCGTCCAGTACTAGGAGAAAGATTGTCGGCGATAAAATGCACCCTTGCCTCACTCCAGATTTCACTTCAAACGGATCAGAGACTTTCCCCTCATGAATTATCCGACATGTATAGTTGTTGTAATTTTGCTGATTTTGAATAAAAACTATAAATACAGTCATCTCTGCAATTACCTATGTTTCGTTAACGCGAATTTACTCCAATGAGATCGATGAATAGGTAAAATATGTTTGTGAAATGCAAACTTTCGCATATGCAAGTTTGCTCTTATGCAATTTCATTCCTGGCGCTTTAAACTTTGAAAGGATCAATTTAATCTCTGCGGAGGTACCGGGGTTATTTTTACTACGCGATTTTCTATAGGTCGGCGTCTTACATGAATGCAACTATTGCATAACAGCAGAGATGACTGTAGCACATCAATCACATGAAAGAATCGCAGTCAATCGCGGGGACCAACAAATTGCCAATTGTAAGTGTATAAAATATATTTTTTAAATTCACTTTATTTTATTTACGTTATTTCAGAGCTTTAAATGTAAAGCCATTATATTACTCGTCAATATTTGGGTGCTGGGAACGCATGTCATAGACTTCCAATTGATTTACATTACAAAAGAGCTTCAATTTACGCCGGTTCGTCCAGGAACGCATCCCCGGCGTAAATCGAGGGCTACCTGTATTTTGAACCTTATTTCCATTAATGTGACAATAACTTTGATAAATATTTCAAAAGTGAATTACATACACTTTATTTTATGTGTATCAAATTTTGGAAACTCTTCATTCCTTTCTGAAAACATATATACCTACATACTTCAATATCTTAAATATTTGAGAAAATATTTCCATATATTTTATGGGGTAAGCATGTCCTCTTGTATCTGTGTCCACTTTATTGGCACATTAATTTGTCCATAACTCGATTTCTCAGCCGTTGTCTGAATGGTTGATCATTTGACACCTTCATTTCTGATACTCTTAAAAACAATCCAATGTCAACAAATAACATACAACTGTAACACTGTATCCTTAATTTTACTATTTTCTCTTGCAGTGTATCTGCTTTTAAATCTAGGAAATACACAGAAGTAGGAAAAAGCTTTTGTCATAAGATAATACATCCTGCTTGAAATGTCAGCAGATGATATTTCCACGACAGTTATGAAACTGTGTACACAACTGAAATGTATACGTAGTACTAAAGTAAAATATCTTGAGTGTATAATTGTCCTTATCTCTGCATGAATCATGGAAATATGATGAAATTCTTAATGTTTTATAGAAAGTACTTTAGATCACAAATGTAATACGCAAACAACTTTATGTCTTCCCATAAATGTGTTTTCCTGTTTTTTCGTAATCCTCAAGATCATCTTCAGAATTCAATGTAACTGCAACCTAATTTGTTGGTTAATTCATTTTTTTTGTGTTTAACTTATTTTGTTTTTTGTTTTTCACAACACAAAACAGTATTTCATTGGTAATATGGTAAAGGCTTGATCAAAAAGTTTGGTAAATGAAGTCACCAGGACAGGATGCATCGGAATGGGGAAACTGTGGCAGGTGGCACATGTGACAGAAACCCTTATGCATGAGCACACAAAGTTCCTATTGGAAAACACCCTCAGATGCACTGTAAAGCTGTATGAACACATTTGTTTCATTTGGTACAAAATAGTGAAATTTCTGCAATGTGCAAGCATGCAATAGTTCTGAACCTGGCATAACATTTACAGAAATGCATTCTGAATTTTTTCTCCAAAGGTCAAACAATGAATTCAGCATTTTACAAAAATGTCTTGCAAAGTCTGAGAGAGGCCTACAGTACAGTAGTGAGGGGGGGCGGGCGGGGGGGGGGGGGGGGCAGAACAGTTGGATGCATCACAACAATGTGCCTTGCTACACACTGTTCTCCATCTGCCAGTTTTTGATGGGTAAAAATATTCCAATGTTACCACAACCAGTCTACTCCCGATCTGTCATCATGTGATTTCTGGCTGTTCACCTGATTCAAAGAAATGACAAAACAGGAAGTTATAATACCATGACTGAAGACATCACATTATTTCCAACATGACACACTGTATGCAGGTGATTCCAAAAGAAGACTTTCAGAGATGTTTTGAACAGTGGTAGGAACAACGGATCAAGTGTTTATGTGCTAAAGGGAAGTACTACTGTGAAGAGGGTTGAAAAATTAAATAGGTATTCAATAATTCACCAAACTTTTTGGTCAAGTCTTGTATATGATAGTGAACATACATACCTCTTTTAATTCATTGATTTGTGTAACATACTGATTCTGTACTGTTAACAGCTGACTAATGTACCAATGCTGGTCTCGACAGCGCTGGAAAAATGTTGGAGGACGCACTTGAAACCTAAATAAAAAGTTATTGTATGTTACTGAGTATAGAGTATTCTGCTTTATTTACCTGAAGTTCCTACATGGACTGAAGGAACATAAAGCTTCCATGTTATATACCAATAATGATTCATTAATATCACTATTTGAAAGGATTGTAAATACAGCTGAACCTGTGGATGTTAAAAGAAATTTACATCATCAGGGTTGAAGACACTGTCCCAAAGTCAGACCTTGTGTCCTCACTTTGGGAAGGGGGCAATATACATGTCAAGGACTGCATTGTCAGGTTGATATATAGTATAGACTTGTCCCTGGCACCTCATAGGTAGCTGAGATTACCTGATAGAAACTCTGAAAGAAAGGAAAAAGGGGGTATGGTAAAGCTGCATTAGGCCCAACACACCAACAATGGATAACTATGTGAGATGCCTGGATCCAAAGAAAAGAGACAAGACATATTACAGGACTGAGATTAGGGACATTAAATACAGCAAAATTTTTGGGCTGAGTACACAGAATGTATAGAACAAGAAAGTAACTGAGGGAAGAGCATAAGATTATGGTCCATAATGAACATTGAGAAAATAAATGGGATAGCAATCATTTTAAGTTGAACGTGCATGCACACACACACACACACACACACATAAAACTTTATACAAAATGAAAGAAAATGAACTTCCTGCAGATATATACACTTCAAACACGATGTAGTATGGAGGAGAAAGAAAAATAAATTATAGAAACCAAAGAAAATGGGGAGCTCATCTGTATAAGGGGTGACTTTAATGTTCAGATAGAAATGGACATGAGGACATAAAGTAGACATACGAAGGTGAAGAAATACTGAAGATAATACCTTATTAGACATGTGTAACAGAAATGACAGGATAATGGCTGGTTCCAAAAAGGAGAAGTCACAAGACAACATGCTACAATTAGGATGAAAAATACGGGACCACAACTGAACATTTTGTAATGATAAGAAATCGCTGTAATATTCTAAACAATACCAAAGTAATATCAAGCATAATTTTATTGAGCTCACAGAATCCTAACTGCAGACTTATAGAAGGATAATGAATACAAAGCCAATTCTATATCATGAGGAAAAAATCAAAATATGGAAGCTAAAAGATTAGGACAATAAAGAAAATTCATGGAGTTACTAAAGACCAAATTACCAAAGATGAAGTACAATTAATAAAATAAGAATGGGAAAGTTGGGCATGTGGAAAAAAAATTGGAGCAGAAGACACTAGAACAGACAGAACATAAGAAGCCATAATGAGGAAAAATAATGTTTGGAGGGAGTGAGTCAATGACAGAACTAAATGTATGATTACATTTCAGAGAGAGGGAAAAAGACATGGGAAAAATTTGATTGATTTAAAGTAAAATCACAAAGGAAATAAAGAATTATATGCAGTAATGTAAGATTAAATCAAAAACTGAATTAAATGGTATAATAGATAAAAATGTAAAGTTGGCCTAGAAAAAAAATACATATCTTAGTACATGGATGGAATCCTTAAAGAATTTAACCCATTCAAGACACTCTGGGTATAGTTGTAATCACATTAGGTTTCTGAAGCATTTAAAAGTACATTTTTATATATACATATTTATATATGTCTAGTGCCTGCTTTCTAAACTGCCCATATTTTGATAATCTACTGAGATATCACATTGCAACAAAAAGTATTTTCAAGATGTATGAACATAATAATCATTTGCATAAGTGCATTATTAGGTATGGATATTCTACACTTTTAACATTCAAAGAAAATATGAGTAAAGAAATGGCTAAATATGAATGTATTTAGCAAGAGGATATGTGTTTCAGATCTAGACACTTCAAGCTGGCAATACTGTAATTTATTTAACAAAAGCATAACACAGTAGATTGCTGTAATCAGTCATGTGTTTTGACCTTCTCTAGCCAATTAATGGTGCAACATAATCTATGAGTCACACAACATGTATATGAATTGGTCTTCAGAATATCAGCTCTGACATGTGTTGAGTGTTTTCACACCATTCATAGAAGACTACTACACTTCCTAAGAATGTTTCAGAAAAGACAGATAAACACAAAGTGATACATCAAAAGTCTTTACATTACCTTATAGGATGAATACATCCTAACAAATCAATTTAAAAAATGTATGGTGAGTTTCCCCCCCCCCCCCCCCCCCAACAAGTTGTGATTCCTTCTTCATAATAATAGTTATCCGATGCACGGGACTGAGCAGATACATTCACCTAATAAACACACAGTTTCACCTTGTCTTTCTAACAAATAGCACCTGTGCTGCCATGCTCTACATGTAAAGCCCCTATTCTTCATTTTTGTATCCTCTAACTCAAATATGTTTTTATTGTGAAGAAGTGTACTACAATGATTTGTTTTGATTATATACAAATTCAAAAACAGCTGAGGTGTTGAAAAATAATTGTGTTTGAACAACCTGTGTTCAATGCTTTAACATTTTTTAAGTGATCTTTGCTCTATCTGACACCTGCAGAAATAGTTTAAGATACTATCCAAGTGTTTCCCTGGAATGCTTAAGAAATACAACAAAAATTCTCAGTCAAGATATCCAGCTAGATTTTAACCCGAGACCTCCCAAATAAGAAGCACGAGTGCTATCACAACCCTGGGTATAATATGTTTTAAGTTTGCCTCTAAACAATGTCAGAAACAGCAAAATGATGAAGAACCTGGTTTGATATGTCATGATGTAAACAAAATAATTCAAATCACTATTGGAAACACTGAATTGAATTACTATATCCTTGTTTTCACTCTCTTTATCATGCCACACTTTATTTGCTGCAACAATATCATCCCTACATTTTATATTCTATTCTTTCCTTAAGGAATGTATGCTTACCTTAATATGAGTGTGTCAATTTCAGTGTTGAGATAGCCTTCACTAGCCAGTAAATCCAAACGAAAGAAACGATTATAACCCCAACACTCTCCAATTTCAAAATCAGAAGCAAATTCCCTGACAATGTTTTTACTAGCATCTCGAGAGCCTTGATGAATCATTTCCACACGATATTCGTATCTGGTCAATAAAACAATCAACTGTTAGTGAATGTATTTGGTAAAAACATCAAAATATAATAAATATTACAAAAATAATGTAAAGCTATCCCTCTATGTATCATGTAGGCACTTGGGAATAGAGGTATAGCTCCTATTTGTTCTCAACCTTAGTATTAAAGAGGGATGAATGGTCAGCGTCACACCTTGGCCACGCTTTAGCCCTGGGAAAGAACCATGGTACCCAATGGAAAGGAGGCTGGGTTGGCCCCACAGCCAGTCTGGACACAGAGACTATAGTAAAAATCCTCTGCCCTTGTTGGAGATCAAAACCCAGTCGTCCAGTCCATAGTTTGTCAGTATACTGACTGAGCTACCCTGTTTCCATAAGAAATATTAGTTTCAAGATAAAATTCTGTACTTCTGAATGAATAATCACATTTCAACTACAGTGACTATGCAGCACCAAGTAAGATGGATACGAATTTACAACATGGGAACCAATACAAATATGACTGTACTATTCCAACATTCATTTGGAAGGGCAAATAAAAACAATGACAATATGTAGTAAGTCACTTCTCTGGCTAAAATTCAAAATTGGCACTTCCTGGATTTTGGTGTAAATGCTAGGTTTACCTTCTTGGTATTCTATGAAAGATGTATTAAATTCTAGTCTCATAAGGATAGTCATAAAGCTAACATAACAAGCTTTTTGTGAAACTCTATAGCTATTTTATTTTAAAATAATTATAAATTAAATGTCTTGTTCGTGCACCAAATCAAATTCTTTTTTAAATACCCAGTTAACAAAAATCATATGGTAGTTCTGATTTATTTATTTATTTCCGTGTCTGGCAATGCCAATGGACATTCCAGTATTAGTGAGAGCAGTAACACTACACAATTTATACTCAAACCAGATTCAACTGCCATCTAGCAGTGAATCAGGAGACCTGGGTGAGAAATGGCCATTGAAATTTTGCTGATGAAACATCTTGTATCATGCTCGTTAAGGTTCTTTTATATACCGTAAATCTACGATATGGGACTGCCAGCTTTACTTCCCCTCCGAAGGAATTTTTGCTATGGATTTTATCACCCTTAAAGATCCATCGACCTTGGTCGGGTTTGAACCCGCGAACCTTGGGTCCAGTGGTGAGCACACTAACCACTAGTCCACCTAGGGCGACGGTAGTTCTGATAAAATCCTTTTAACAAAAAGTAAAATACTTTGACATACATTTACATATATGCAAGCGATATTCAAAATATGACAAGAAAACTGGAATGTCAACTGCCTAATCCTCTCACCAAAAAAGTGTAAAGAATGGTTTCCACTAAAGTCAGTTACTTAGTTTGACACTGCTCCAAGTTTCACATTGGTTAAAAGAAACTCTTCATATGTAGTTGGAAGGAGAAGTATAAGTAACTGCTGTGTAACAAATCAACACATCATATACTCACTTTGATGTTTCAGGTAGCCCAGCACTGAGCTCCAAGAAAACAGATAAATAATTCCCTCGAACAACCCCATTACCATCAGGATACACTTTAAGTCTCCAACATAATCCATTCACATGTAGAGGTGTTGAATATACAGGATCAGCCTTATGTTGCAATTGCGTAAACTGCTGCATTATGAAAGTACTACTGTCGTAGCCAGGGACAATCTCACTGGAACATGAATCACAACTGCCTACAGCTGTTGGACAGTCAATGGTTTTAAAGTCATATCAACTGCACTGGTTTTTCCTATGTATCAACATAGTAAACTAAACTTAAAAACTTCAACCTATAAGCTAGCAGTAGCACTTTCCACAAAACATTATACATATTAATATATCACTATGATTCAGTTCATGATAAATTAGGCAGTGCCATTTCCTGTAAACTAGACAATGGTTATGCTGTCAACTTTCAACCTTTATCTGCCATGCATCATGACATAATCTACCTGGCTGTGCAATGCAGTAGCATGCTGGTATACCATTAAACCCTGAAGTTAAAGTACAGATGGTAGCCTCATAGTATGGTATTTATAACCCCCCTCCCATTCTCATACAACAAAGGTTAATTAATATAAAGAATATAGTTTTCCCATCTCTCAAATGTAAATGCCATATGTTATAAGTTGAAGTATAAGACCTATGAGATGCATCACTCCCCATCCTCCTATAGCTGTTGTGGAAACACTCCATAATTGGTTTAATGACAATCACAAAATACTCCATAACTGTTTTAATGACAATCAGTGGTGTGCAATACAAATTATAATTACCCAACTTTAGGTGCCTACATAAGGCTGAAATTTACAAAAGACAAAATAAATATTTTGTAAGTGACAACAACAGTAGGCAAAATAGAAGGTCAATATGTATGTTACGATGAAGTTCAAAATTCTTTTCCCTCTACACCGGAGAACCATAATGCCACATTTTTGAATGCCTTGTTCATCGTGTAAGGGCAAGTGAACTGACCTCTGGAAATCCGCAGGTACAGCTGCAGTTACAAAGCTTGCCATAGGCTTCTTCCGTACTTGATAGATCATACGTAAAAGGTCACCACTCTTTGTGATAAGTTCAGAGCGTGTACAAGAATTCAGCTGGTGTTCAATTTCTTGGAGCAAAGCTTCTAACTGTTCTGTTTCCTGTGTTAGTGAATTTTTCTGACCCATTAGTGTGAGTAGCTTAGCCTTAAGTTGAGAATCCAGGCGAGCAATCATCAGCTCCACTGCATTACGTATTTCACGTACACGCTCATCTTTGGCAGCACGTACAGATTCCACATTACGTTCCTGATAATACATAAAGTATGATTAGACAAGAATCCACTAGAGTAGACAGAAAATAGTTACAAACCAGAAGCTAACCTGTAACACATAAGTAGATACAGATATTGCTCTATTGCATAAAATCATGGATGATAACGTACTTAATGACATCTGCCAATAAAATAGACATCAAAATAGTTTTTATTTTTTCAGCAACTTCATAGATTTCCAATAAGCAATCCTATAAATGACTGCCATCTTGCAGAAACTTTAGACTAGATGCATTACTCATGTCAGAGAAGTTGCCAAACTTACAAGGTACTGAAAACTGATTTTAAACACAGACTTGGCTGAACACACAGACACCTAAGGTTTGAAAGCATGACAGCAACCCTCCCCCTTTTAACAAGGTTCTTTCTTAGATTATCCTAAAAATTACCTCTTATGGCTGTAACAGTTTATCTCTCTACTTTCTTAGAGGATTGGACAATAACAGAGCCCTCAAACTGAGGGACTAGAGAAGAGAAGGATAACATTCATTACCTACAACTACTCAGTTTAGAATAAGAGATTGCCTTTTTAAATTCTAAAAAGTATTTTTTTTTCAACAACCACCATTAAGACTACACAACATAAATGATGATTAATGTATAACAGACTGGCAACTACATGGAAAGAAACAACTGTCACCGAATTGGAAGTTCTATCCTGGCATTTTCTTGGAGGGATGAAAACCTTAGTCAGGATAGCTGGTCCCTAGGAAGAGAGTAACTCTTGAAGTGTGGAAGAAAGAATAGATAAATCTGTATTTTTTAATCTTCTCAAAAGATTAATTAAAGCAAAAATCCACTGCTAATAACATGTGGATGTGGTCACATGATTACATATTCTATTCCTTTGTATGCAAAAAAAGGTAATGGATTTTAGGTTTGAGACCCATCACTTCCTTCACAGCACTGTAAATGTAAAACGTCTTATCCACTCCGAACAGCAGAAGTTATCATTTCCCATCTCGTTTTGTAGAATTATGTACAACTGATCAATATTTCAACATAAACAGCTGTTGCTTACCTGTATATTCAACAATATCACATAGGTTAGGGATATCAAATGTACAAAGTCACAAAAGATGGTCAGCCCCACCCTCCTAAGTTGTAAACCAGTGCTCAATTCAGAGTCTAGCCTTCCCCTAAAATTTACGACATTTACAACACTTCTTATATCTCTGATTTAGGCAAAATCAGTTAACACATTGATACTGACCACTTCCTGTACTAAACTGATTAATTCCATCAGCCTGCGTCTCAACTGTGCCACTTCATCTTTGATCTGAGTAGTATGTTGTTCATAAACTTCTTCCAAAGGTTTGAAGGTATGCCCTGAATGCGTACCACCCCAGAGAGCACACTGATGACAGATGCACCGTCTACAAGTCCAGCAGTAGACAGACAGTTTTTCTTGATGGCTTTCACATCTACAGATAAAAAGACCCAAACTCATTACAAACATGACATGGCATACTAATAACATTCTAATGCACTTTACAATGTATGTCCTACCTGTCTCTATCACAGTCATCAACACGAATGCTTGTTAGCCCAACTGCTTGCAGAGTATCCAACTGCTGTGTCACCTCTTCAACCCAACGACAATTGACCAATTCATGAAGATGAAGTGATGCTCGACAGTGAGGGCACTGTGAACGTTGTTCTGTAAGCCATCGGCGAATGCACACATAACAACACAATTTGGAACAATGAGGGCAGAGATGGGCATCCCTCAGCTTCTCCATACAAATGAAGCAACGAAAAACCTCTGCCAATGTCTGAAGTAGAAAGAATATTTTAAAAAAAATAACACAAAAATTATTGCTTATTTTCATTTTCATTGAAGAATTTGATTGCAGAAACGAAGTCAGTCAATAATATCAACCTCAAAATTGTTAATCTAGTATTGTGGATTCAGCATGCCCTGAACAGAGCTTGCATAAAATTTTGATAGCAAAAATTGCATGTCAGGTTTCTTCTGTTTCATATACAGAGTATACTGAAATTTAACCAGAAAGTAGGTATTATTGCATAATTTTATTTTACAATAAATTACCACAGAAGTCAATGGTTCAGACTAATCACATTTTTAAAAAGTAGTAGAAACTTTAAGATCTTAATTTTCCAAAAATGTAAATAATAAATTCACTCAGAAAACTGTGGAACATCATAATACCAAATTATTTTAAACTATAACATGGAACTGGATCTGAAATTAAATACACTGCTAATATAAAGTTTTTTAAAATAAATATTTTGCAATTAAAC
>NW_019059776.1:505290-530164 GCF_000696155.1 Zootermopsis nevadensis | reverse complement strand
CACAATCTTAATATTTGGAACAACTTTACAACAGTGACATGTACATGGGCCGCTTTATTTCAAATCAAATTTATTTCTTCAACACAATACAGTATAATGCAAACTAAATTAAATAAAACTGAAATAACCTAACCTTTCAATGGATTCAGGTTTGATGGAGAAATAAAAAATATATATTCAAAAAAGAGAATATTCCTTTAAATCTGCTAATTCTGCTATAAGCATCTATACTGAATATAATAAATAATGTATGTAAACTATATAAAAAAAATTTGAATGCTAAAGCACTATAAGCAAATGGTCGCCATAAAATATATAGCCAACACATTCTTCTCCTTCCACATTTTTGTTCATACAGAGGATTCTTCTGCTTTAAAAATGTTCATGAGTGGCAATTGTGCATGAAAATATTGGAGAAAAATAATTAATTCTACTATGGAGTGTTCAGCAGTATAAAAGAATACTGGAACCCTTTCTTTATAAAAATCATTATAAATTAACTTTATAAACCTATGTTATTTGTGGCAACATTAATATTAATTATCTTACTTAAAGTTATCACAAATGATGAATAAATGAAGACACTATTAAAGAATTTATAAAACATCAAAGTAATGAAATCTGGAGCTCATTATTAAATAGCCATGATGTAGATTCAAAATTCAGCACATTCTTAAACATCTTCTTAACATTTTTAAGCAAGTTTCCCCACCAAAACAGTGAAAAGGATATCTGAAAATAATGAGTGCATTACTTATGGAATCAAAACATTGTGCAAACTGTCAATCTAGTAACAAATAAGTAATAAAAATTTACTACAGGAGACACTGCAAGATACTTACTCTAGTCATTAAAGAGGCTAAACATGTACATCACAATAAACAAATAATAAAATAAAAGCAGTCTGGAAAACAGTGAAAAAGAAAATAGGGAAATATTCTACACAAGAAGTGACACCATTAAGAAAGATAAATGATCATGCAATAAGAATCCTAAATTCTTAGTATATTATTTCAATACTTATTTCTTAACAATTACAGAAATAATGAACAATGACACTACAACTGCAACAACAGAAGATGCAACAAAGATGCAGAAGCTAGAGGAAAAATCCTCTGCCCCCGTTGGAGATCAAACCCCGGTCATCAAGTCCATAGCCGAGTCACTATACAGAGTTACCCCGGCCCTAACGTTTATTCTATTCATAATGGCTGTGATACTGGGAAGCGTAAACACAACTTTTGCGTTGTATTTATGCTTTAAACATATATTAATACACAATCAATACTTGGATTGGATACTGCATGGGAAAAACAACAACAGTGTGAAGTCTGTTTAGATACATACTGCAGTGGAGGATACTATCAAAGTCAGAAACTCCTGTCTGTAAGCCTTTAATTGTTGAGAGCTTCTATTTAATTGATAAAGGATAATGTTTGTAACGGTGCCTTTTGGCAAGATAAGTATAAAATTTCATCCTCATCATGAGTAATTCACTATTAAAATATACTGTGTGCATGCCACTTAGCTGAATCATCAGCCACTACTACATAAACATATACACATTTAATCTACCATTGCTACACAAACAGACATTTCGTATCTTACACAAAACAATCGGCTTACTAACCTCCACGCTGTGTTCATCAACATTTTTACTTCCTTTATCAGATCTTCCAGCCATGTTCATAACCACGGTTAATATCAACACAACATTACTTAACACACATCAAATAAAGCATGTCGTTTTCTCCCTGTAAAAGCGTTTACATTTTTAACACAATTTGCTCTGACCTTAAATGTATTCGCAATGGAATTTATCCCTGCTCTTTTTTACAGTGGTATCTATAGGAACTATTAGAATAATCGCCTGACAACTCAACACATGCCTGTCGGCAAATGTTCGGAACAGAAAATCGCTTAAACTATACTCATATATACAAAACAAATGAAACTGTCTTCATTTTTATATGTTAAAATAGGATATGTAACAGGCTTGGAAATTATGTTGCTTCTTTACAACATTATGGAAAGAATACTTTTACTTGGAATTTCTACATATGTAAAAATAAATATACACACTGCAGTTATTTGCTTTTGTAGCAAAACATTCTGCAATCTTTCACCAGCACACTTTACAAAATTGTTCGCGTTTGCCGAACAGAATCATGGTATTGTAATGACGACAACGTAATAGTTGAAGAGTGCAAATTAAGCTCTATCAGTATTTGTAGGCAATTGATGAATGTGACAAATGTTCAAACTAGTTTATATGCAGTTTATTGAAATCTGTATATAAATATACTGAGGAAATATGAAATGCACGAAGTTTTCAGTGTGGCCCATGCCAACCCTCCTATTGTGCGTAAATAAAAGATGTCACTACGGTCGGTAAAGGTTGGACGATGTGTTGCTATTAATTGTGACGCCATTTTACTAACCTTTAAGGCGGGGAAGCGAAGATTTTAGTAATCTGTAAGTGAAATACTATAAATCGCTGTGTTACAACAAATACTGAACGCCATTCGAGAAGTGCAGCTAGTTATCTAACCTTTTCGGTAAGGCTTGGAACGTCTTGAAATTGTATCATTTCAACCACTTGCCTACAAGAACTTTGTTCAGTGGCAACTGGAACCATAAGATTGCATTGGAAACATTATACGGCAGGTAATAATAACACTATCTTTTAGCTGTCTTTGATGATCGTAATCCCTTAGTCATACCTTGAATTCATAACATGTTATGGGGTGGACCTACATTTGATAAAATTTGTTATTTTAAGAAATTTATTAATCATATGCATGCGATGAGAAGACTGTTTCAGTTATTACGAGATTCTTCATTGACTTCCATTTCTTGGTTTCAGGCTTTTGTGGTGGATTGGCAGCAGCAATGGAGGATGATGAAGGTGACACATCAATGGCAGTGGAGGAATCTATATTCAATGAAATGACAGCAAACCATGAAGACAGTGCTACATTTTTACATAGTGATACTGATAACAGTAACTCCAGTAGTCCATTCGTAGAGGAAAATTACAGATTAAAGCTTGATTGTGAGGAAAATATGAAGTCATCTAGCTGTTTAGAGACTACTCTAGTAACAAGTGACAGGGATGGTCAGAACAGTAGCACATTAGTAAGTGATAGTGATGTTCCTAAAAGCCCAAAGAAAGTAAATGGTGAGATGGATTTATCAGAATGTGACAGAGTGGAACAGAGTTCTGATGTAGGTAACAGTGGTGATAATACTGTAGTGAAGGACAGCAGATCAGCTGAAGATGATGATATATACTCAGAATCTGATAATCTGAGAATCCACCAGAAACATAAAAAGCAAGTGATCTCATTGCCTGAAGAAACAAAAGACACAACGAAGGATGATAACCAAAATTCTGAGGGTAACATTGAATATAAAGGGTTTAAAAAGAGGATTCTAGCTCAAACATCTGTAGAAATCAATAACATGGCCACATCAAGTGATTCACCAATGAATTCTACAAAATCAGTTTTTAAGTGCAAGAAATCATCTGTCACAAAGCCTGTGTCAGAATCTCAGCATGTATTGGTTTCTCATCAGACATTACCAGATGGGACACAATCCAGTGCACAGCTCACAGAATATGCCCAGTATTTGGGCTTGCAGCCAACAGTGAAATTCAAATGTTACAAATGTGGTGAGAGTGGTTTTCCCTCCATGTTAAAGTTACAAGAACATCAGAACACCTGCCTGAAGAACTGTAATAAGATCCAGACTCTTATAAAATCTGCCCCACCACCCACAACATCAGAATCTACTCCATCTACAAATTTCAGAATAACCCGCAAAGTGTACCTCTGTTCAGCTTGTGGGACTTACTATGAAAATTGGAATCTGTTTCTTCACATGAGGGAAGTTCATAAGAGGCATACATGCTTATTCTGCTTGGGGATGTTCTCCCAGGCTGATAAGCTTGCTACACATTTATCTGGAAAACATGGCGTAATTGAAGGACTCTATGCTTCATCAGAGCACTTCATAAGTGAGTTTAAAGGCTCCTGTTTTCTTATGTGTTGCACCTGTGAACGAATATTTACAGAGCAAGAAAACTTCTTTGATCACTCTTGTAGTGAAGGATTGGTGATTAACACTGACAAGGCATGTTTCTTATGCGGGTTGCGAGGTGCACATTTTCCAACATGTCGTCGAGCCTTTACAAACAGTAGCTCATCTCCACCGCCCCCACCACCACCATCATCCAGTTCTTCAGTTCCTTCTACACTTGAAAGACCTCCAGAATCAACACAGAATTCCCAACCTACAATTCAAGAAAATTCTCGTTCAGTCACAAAATATTTAATTCCATTGGGAAAAGTTCCGGGGAAGAAAAGTAACCAGAAACCAAACACGATGCTTGATAATACAGGAGAAAGTCAGGAAAAATCTAGAGATCTCTCAGATATTGATGATGACTATGATATCAGTAATGCAGCTGCTTTCTGTCATGTAAACATTCACGAGCCCTCAGAAAAGCAGAAACCAGTAGCTGCATCAAAAGTCAAAACCTGTAAAAGTAAAAGTCAGGAAGTGGTTACAAAGAAAATATCTGACCAGGAGCCTACAAGTTTATCACCTACTACAAACATAAACCAGAACTGTACAGAAACTAGTGACGATAAGAGATACGAAGATGTTCAAGATAACAGTATAAATATCAAAGAAAAGGAAATTCAAGAAAGTGATGAGTGCTATGATAACCAAAGTAGCAAAATTTCTTCTGAATCTGAAGAAAGCGTGCACAAAGGAGAGATAGAAGCAGATAAGTCAGCTTTTGAGAGCATGACAGATTTTCAAAACAGTCATAAGCTTGAAAGTCCTGCCATGGAAAAATTGCAGCCAAGTGTAGAAAGTGATACAAAGTCACAGCTACAACTGCAGAGGGAAACAAATTCAAAATTTTCACCAAAATATGATGTCAACCCAAAAAAATTATCACAAACAGAAACAAAAATTAGTCTGACACCTTGTGCCACAGAAGTTGATTCAGAGTCTGAATCATCTGAGTCAGACGATGATACTGAGGACAGTTCTACTAGTTCAGAAGCATCGTCTGAGGAAAGTGATCATTATGAGGGGACAAAGGATAAGGAGAAAAGTGAGTCAGATGCTGATAATGCAGATAGTGATAAAATGTCTCTTGTTGTTGATGAAAACAGGAGTGAAGAAGAAGAAAAAACAGAATTACAGAAAGAAGTTATTAATGATGTGGAGAAACATGCTATAGAAGATAAAATGAGTGAAGTAGAAGATAGTAAGCAAGATGAGCCAAAGAGTGACACTGAAGAGGTACAAAATACAGCAGAGGAAACTCAAGAATGTGTAGTTTTGGAACATGAAAAAACTGATGAACCAGCAGAAAGTGTGCAGTTAGCAGGTGATGAAGTACCTCTTTTGGAACTGACACTTGAGGAAAGTCTGGATACCATGAATATCCAAATGTTACTGAAGGAATCTGTAAAAGTTTCCTGCCTTAATTGTGTATACTGTAATCATGCTAAGAAAATAGCTGTTAATGGTAAACAGTTAGCATTGCATTTGTTAGCGGAACATCGTTTTGCTCCGGTGGTTTGCTCTGATAGCGGGGAACTTACAGAAGCTGATGGTTTTGTAGATAGATTAAAAACTTCATTATCTGAATTGCAGCAAATGTTCTTTAACACAGACTCCTACGATAATATGGACCAAACTTGTGTGCGCCCCCATGATAGGACATATGAATGTTTCCACTGTCATTTCTTGACAAACCTACATAAAGAATTGTATGTGCATAATAGAAAGATGCACCAGAAGACAATTCTTTTATGCATTATGTGTAAATCCAATTTCTACAGCTACAGTGAGCTGCTGTGTCATTTATGCCCTGGTATCTATGTACCAGAAAGTAATATAAGCTTTCGCTGCTGTCTGTGTACAGTTGATGGTTTACCTTCTGCTTTTAGACTTATGGTACATTTGCGGAAGAGACATCATGCGTGTGATGTGTGTCTGGAAACTACTGAAGATCAACAGAAGCTGTCAAACCATGTATGGAAACACAAACTACATCATCTCTGTTATCGCTGTGGAATTGCATATCGAAACAAACCCGACATTACAAAACACCTGTTCTGGAAGCACGGTACTGAGAGTGTTCTTTGCAAGAAATGTTTACAGAAGAAATGGCCTCATGTCTACCATTTCTGTATACCACCCAATTCTTTTGTATGTGAAGAATGCAACAGCAGCTTTTCACGAGCAGTGGCGTTGAAAGTTCATAAGAGGCTCCATGCTGGTGATTTGCCTTATCCATGCAGTGAATGTGAAGAACGTTTCATATCAAGGAAACTTTTAACCAAACACCAGGAGAAACATCGTGAGCCTTCCTCACCAAAAAATACAGTCGAAACAAAATTACAAGAAAATGGCTCTACAGGAGAAACTGAAAACCAAGAAGATAAAACTAAGACAGAGAGTGAATCTCATCAAGGAGAGATACTTGCCCATGAAGATGCAGTCAACAGGGGTAATTCAATAAAAGGAGAAGAATCACAGGTGTGTGATACTAAAACAATGACGACAATGTCAGAAGCAGATGTAGCGAATGCTGCTATAGAAGTACCTGTTGCAGAAAACTTGGGTGAAGGAGCCAAATATGAAGAAAAAGATGTGGGTGAGAAGAAATCTAAAGTTGTAGATGTCTATGACCTTCCCCCCTTGAATTTATCATCAGAAAGTGATGATTCTGATGACGATGGAGAAAGGAAAGAGACACAATTAAATGTTAAAACAAATACATCTGAAATTGATACAAAATCTGTAGCTATTAATGAAAGCACAAACTTAAATGGTGCAGAAAGAATTTCTGAAACTTTGTCTCAGACGGATGAAGATGTTCAGCAACCAGTTGAAGTTGTAGATGGAATTTGGGATAACTTCAAGACTTATAAAGCAAACTTGGAACGACGAGAAAATCAGCACACTGAAATTGGTGAAAGTTCAATGCAAAACACTGAAAAAGAATTACAGTTTCAGTTACATGAGAGGTCAGCTGCAGAAATAATTTCAGTGATATATATGGATCATGACTACTGTGGTCCCCCTGCTGGGACAAGTCATTCAGTAGACATAGAAGAGCAGTTACAAGATATGTTGGTGTCAGAAGCAGGTGTACAGCATGTGAGTCTGCAACAAGATGCTGGGAAAACAGAAGAACCAAATGAAAAATCAGGAGAAGAAAAGAAAGCTTGTGATGCTGATCATAATTACTGTTATACTAATGCAACATCATTTAATATTGAAAATGGGAGAGAGAAAGATGCTGCAGCTGTACCTGTTCAAGCTACCACTTCTCCAACCAAGAAGAAACAAAAGTCGCCCAAGAAGAAACGAAAACGTAGTGCTAGTTCATCATCTAGTGATTCCAGCAGTAATAGTGACTCAAGCACATGTAGTTGTGGTACAAACTGCAGTTGTAGCAGTTCTAGTTCAAGCAGTTCAGGCTCTTCCTCTAGTCAGAGCTCAGATTCAGATAGTTCAGGTTCAGAAGGCAGACAGCGCCAGGCAGCCAGACGAGAATGCAGGAGCGAGAGGGCCAAGAAGAGAAAATTGGAGGAAGTTGAGAATGCAACGCCTGCTAAAGCAGGTGCAACAGAGATAGCAGCTAATGGTCCCCCTGAACAGGATGAGGTTCCATCTCTGACCACTTTAGTTGAACCTGAGGACATGGAATTGCCTGTAAGAGAATCAGATTTAGACACAGATGAAACAGAGACAGATGAGGATTTTTATGATAAACATCCTCAGAGACTTGCTAACAAATTACTCGCAGAAAAACGAAACCAGCTTCTTTTATTGGCAGCAGTGGCTCCTGTTAACAATGGCACAATGTCACAGTCTGGTCAGTCACCACCAGCTAGTTCCATTGAAGAACCTGTACCAAAGAAGAAAGTAAAAATAAAGAAACATAAAAAATCACAGCATCAGCATAGTTCAGAGAATAAAATTGAAAGCAAATTGAAACTCAACATTCCCACAGACTATTACAGCACTCAATCACCCATCTTTTCCAAATCAACCCTGCCAACATCTGCAAGCAATTCTATGAATACTACAACCCTGGCCACACATGCCCGACCCATTCAAAATCCCTTCCTTGTTAGTCATCCTGAACCATTGACACCCACTACAGCATATCATAGCACAGGCAGTGGCTCAGAAACAGATAGCAAACGCCTCTCCAAAAGAAAGCGAGTTCCCAAGAAATTTTATGGGGATTCTAGTGATGATGAACCCGATCACCCACCGGTTAAGTGGCGTAAGGTGATGCCTGCTGTAAGCAACAGCCCGGTACCAGTAGTGCAGCCATCAGCAGGATGTAGCAGCGCTGTCTCCGCGCCTGAACGTATTCAGTTTCCAACCATTAATGAGGATAAGTCGGAGGAAGAGGCTGTGGAAGATAGTGACAGTGACCGAGAGGACACAAAGAAAAGCAACAGTGAGTCGTCAAACAGTGAAAGTGAGGCTGAAAAAGAACAGGAGGATGATGAAGATGAGGAAGACGATGATGATGGTGATGATGACGATGATGATGACGATCTGT
The DNA here is from genome assembly GCF_000696155.1 of Zootermopsis nevadensis. Next base: position 521,547 of record NW_019059776.1, on the reverse strand, counting down.
CTGATGCAGATAGTGAAGTTAAGTCGTCATCAGCAGTACAAACAAATTCAGTGTCAGCTGCAAGAGAAGGTGATGCTGTGCAGCAAAAGAATGAAAATTTGTATTGTTACTGCCAGTGTCCATATGATGAAGTTTCAGAAATGATTGCATGTGATGGTAAAGACTGTACAATTGAATGGTTTCATTTTGAATGTGTAGGAATAATGGTGCCACCTAAGGGCAAGTGGTTTTGTCCTGACTGCAGAAAAAGGGCTGCAACAAGAAGCGAGTACCTGTTACATGTGTGACATGGGGTGGGTTTATGTACACAGTATTGAACACCCTATTTAACCATTGGTGTGTATTAATGTGTGAAGTTCTGGAAGCTTTGCTTCATGTGTGTGTTGTTTCTTTGTTGCTTTTCTCCTCTTCAAAAGAATTCTGTGTAAATAGTGTAAATAGGTAGGATAATAATTTACTGTACTTGAATTCACGCAACTTTTAAAAGAATCCCTGGTGGAGTCTAAAAGTAATTGTCAGCAGCTAATGTTGAACACTGAAATCAATCTAGCAGATGGTAATTGGAAATTTGTAAATGTAAACAAAACATTTCTTCACAAAGCAATTGTGTGGATGATAGCGAGTTCCAAGTCATTGTTTGTACATTATATTATTATTACAATAAAATTATTATACATTTGTCATATGCAATGTCAGAAGTGTTTCGCATTTATCTGTGCAGTGGAATTATATCACATTACTACTGAAATTGGAGACAGTAGTTTGAGAATGTAGTAATATCACAGGTTTAGAAACAGGATCTGATGTTGAGTGTTGTCTCACAGTGGCCTCGTGTCTAAGAAACAGATACAGCACAGCAATGAGATATTAAATATGTATTTACCAAATACTATGTATATAATGTGTTCTTTCACTTTTACCTGTATTTGATGAAATGCCATGTGTTTTTTAGTATACCAACATTTTAGACTATTTATTTTTTATATGAAGTTGCCTACGTGGGAAATAGTGCAACCGAATAATAATAATTGCTAGTATTTCTGTTGTTTCAAGTGATTTGACATACTTATGCAACAGTCAGAAATCTTGATTGGGCTGATGAATGCTGAAAGTATGTGATGCCATTTATACATGTGCATTATAAAATTCAGTATCTGTTTCTCATCATGTCCTGAACAATTTCTTAATCTTCCATTTTTGAGAGTTATTAATGTTTATTAGTTGCATGGATTGTATATCTTAATTCCGCAGAAACTGATCTTATATTTAATGTGGGATGTAAATACATTTGTGGCTAATTCTCATAGACATTAGGAAACTCACAGTTTTCTTCTGTAGAGTGACTTAAGGTTATTCTTAAAAATTTATCTATGAAGTCAGTGTACATGAATTCCTGGAAAGAAAATAAATAGCACAGAGGGTAAAAACAGTGGTTATTGTTACAAGGAAGTCAAGAATTAATGCTAGGTTTATTTATGCTACTATTTAAGTAACAGCCTCAGTGGATGAGCATTATGGAAGTTTTTATCTTATTCACAGTAGTTTCAGTATATGAATGTGAATAGGGAGGTAATGAGCAAATTCTGCTGTGACAAAATGGATACCTTATCAGCTCATAAAATTAGCATTTTCCATTTTCTACAGCGAATAGTCAATACAACAAACTGAAGTAAAATAAAATTTTGTGTAAGCCATTGAAGTAAACCTCATTATGTGTAAGCTAGCAATCCTGTAATAAACACAAAAATATTCTCCTGTTTTTAAATTGTCAAAAAGTTGAAGTAACTGTAAGAAATAAGTTAATTTGTTCACAATTATGAACATTTAATCACAAAATTCTGAATGTCATGGAATGAAATAGATATGCAATTCATATTGGTCTTCAGCCTACATAACAAATCTGGGTCAAGCGTAACTTCCGTTGTTATGAAATAGACCAAAGTTAGGTCATCCTATGACACAACCAGATGTTTATAGAAAATTGCAAATGTATAAAAAGATTCAAACATTACAGTAAATAATTTTGACACAGTGTGAGAAAATGTGAATTTGCAAAGTAAGGCCATGCCAAAAAATGTTCATATTCACATCCTGTGGAAGTAAAAAGCTGTGTTCAGAGCAGACATTTTTAAAATACTACTGGTAATCAGTTTCTTCTGCTTTGCACTGAGTATCTTTTTTTTTAGTTCATATTTTAAGCCCTTGTGAGACGTTCAGTTACTAACATTTGGACAAAACTGTAGCGTACACAGTTATTAAATTTCGAGTACAATTTCACAGTGGGTACAGGATAAGTTTAGACTGTAAGATAATTTCCTGTATTTAGAAAGACAAAAATGGGTTAAAGTGACTGATTCTTTTCTCTTAGAGTTCAACCAAGAAGTTTTTGTGAAATTGCCTTGATTGTTATTATATAAGGAGTTCAAAGAAAGTAGTCATGGTTTCGTTATATTCTGCATTCATTCACTGGGACTGACAGAAAAGCAGAGGAAATGAATGAAGACTGAGTTTCCTTATTGAGATTTCAACCAATAACTGCCAGGATACAAGTCAGATGCATTGTGTCTGAGTTAGTCTTCTCACTGAGTATAAATATTACATTTGTGCAAATGCATTGCCTGAAGATGACTTGTGTTAACTTGCATGATACATTTACACTCAGTTTGTTTTAAAGGTTTTCCGGAGTTCGTTGCGGTAACATTTCACTGTACTTGGAGAAAAGCAAAAGGATTTGTACTTGTATAACATATTTCAAAATTGAAGCCATCTCTTTATTATTATAGGTTAACTAATTGCCATGTCATATTAAATAATTATATTTAAAAAGCTCTGTTAAAGTAGATTCACCATTTGCAATCCAGTGTGGAAAGCAGTAGTAATGCTGTCCCATACAGTTATGGACATGACTGCATAACACAATAAATGAAAGTGAATGTGAGGTTTACACTGTGTGACCTTATATGGTTAGGGGGATATTTTTTATAATAAAATCTTATCAGCTTATCATACTGCACAGGAAGTTGTTGAACATACAAGAATCTGAAATGGCTGAGGCGCATTACTTCTGCTCATGGCTGGAATTTTATCTATGGCATGGATATCATTGTTATATTAATATGTTCTTAATATCCCATGTGGTTCACATTCGGCCCAATTAGTGAATAAAATTATAAGGCTTGCATCAACTCTGTATTACGGGACGTACCCTTCGGTTGCAGTATGAATATTTATGATTTGTTGTTGATGGTTTACTTTCAAAATATTAATGCGAGCTGAAGTGGTAGTACCTCGCCCAGGTATGTTGCTGTATAGTGCTCTGAAAAATGCATTAAATAACATCTAGGGGGTTTATTGTCACTCTTAAGTCTTTGCAACACTGAAATTAACATTGAGAATTTTCTAGATTGATGCAAATAGAATTTAAAATTGTGCTTCTCCAACTATTTTGTTGTGGAGTATACCTTTCTAATGTCCACATTTGTTCTTCACAGTTATGTATACAGTACTGGTCATGTCCATTTAAGTTAAATATTCTACAGGTCTGTATGATCTAAAGCTTTCATGGCAACTAAGTATACTGAATTCTTCTTGGGCTACCAACTGTGTAAAGTGGTTTATTGAAGAAAACATCAACATTTTGAAAACTGTCTTTGTCATCAGGGTCAAGGACAAGGACAAAGATGGTTCTCGAAACATTGGTGTTTTCTTCAATAAACCACCTTGCACAGCTGGTAGCCCAAGAAGAATTCATTTTACAGGTCTACTGCTGCAGAGATAAAGAAGAGTGCAGACATTACACTGCATGGAGACATTTTTTCCTTCTACTTCATTAAATATATGCATTACCTGAGTATGATGCAAATGAAAGGTGTGGGTCTTAATGAGACATGCCATATTATTTCATGTATTAACTTTTTAGGAAATCCATAATGATCAGCTTGAGTGCCAGGTAAAGCATGGGTTCATAGGACAAATTAGTCTGTTAACTTTAGTATACCTGAGTACCAGATTTAATCAAGCTATGTTATTTCTTAAATGAGTCATACAGGTGGATGGACAGACATGACTTCTATTATGCATTCACTATATACACTTTACAGACAGAACAAACAGAACTGAAGGACAACACAGTGGGAAGGAAAACAAATTCACACATTGATTCCAGTGGATTTGCTACTTGTTGAAACTCATTTCTTATTGAGTTCCCAGGTTACATTTTCAACTGAGAGGCACATCATAAATGCTTTATTCTTTCATGACACATTCCAATCTAGGAACACAATTTAAATTATTAAATGTGATAAATGTGGTTGGAGGGTACCAATGTATTGCTGAGACTGGCCAAAGTAACTGTATGTGTGATCATGCATTGTTATGATGTAACGCCATCAATCCTAATTCTCATTCCCATTGAACTTCCTTTCTTAGTCACTTTAAATGTACTGCTAAACTCCTTTATTGTATGAGCTCATAATGTACGACACTTTAACACTCAAGCATATGCAGATGTTCCACCTAGATGACTAGAGATGAGCAGTCCAGTGAGTAACTGTGGTTTCAGTGAATGTTCCTTGGGAGTTATGATTGTTTTAAGTAGTGACAGCTGGTACCATTAGGCTACCAATATGGGCCTACAGTAGTGAATAAAGAGTGAGACTGGAAGGCTACATTATTTTTCAAGGCAGAAATATTTATTTGTATGGGATAGTGAATTCACTAATTTATTTATTTGTATATCCAGTCATATTATTTAAAGGTTTGTATTAACTTCTGATTTTAAGGCATTTTTTTTACATATAGAATACATGTGCTGTTAGATTTTTATGAGACATACTTTGCTGTCTGTTGAATCATTTTGCGGTGTTCTGATATGAAAGCAGTAGCATTCATAATCTGATGCAGTTCCTCTCTTGTGTGTACTTTGGTTCTGTAGGTTATCTCTTTCATTTGTCCCCATGAAAATCAAGTGGCTTTAGGTGTTATGATCTCAGTGTCCAAGGTGATGGGCCATGATGACCAGTCTAACAATTTTCATAATTCTGAATGAACCAAGCGGTGGCTTAAGGAACTGATTCCAGGGCATATTTTTCCTGCACTACAGTGCTTTTTTAATTTTTCCACCACTTTTTCATTGCTGAGGTATGGGTGAACCACAAAGATATAAAACATCTTGTATTTTAGCAATGGATTTCTTGAAGGAACTCCAATTTTAAAGACTGTTTTAATCTTCTTCCTCCACTATCTTTGGGCTTTTTTTGTGTGCTTTCACTTATTCTTGGGATAATTTTTCACTTAAATAATCAGCAACAAGCATTTCACTTGATCAGGTAAATGCTGGTTTAGTAAAGCCACAGTTTTTAATGGGGCAAGAAACTTGCTGATGGTCATGTTTCATTTCTGTTTTATCTACCTAGCTATTTATGTTGTGTTTCAGTTTAAGAATTACACCTCTTACTACTATTATAATTTTTTTCAAGTAGTGATAAATGTTTATAAGAAATTAAAAATTATGTCAATGTTCTCAATAAATTTAAATGTTCAAAAGTGTGGAGGAGGTGAGAAAACTGAGTGTACGACAGAATGCCTTCCATTTCATTGTTCATCAATCTGCTGGTTATGGTAGGTGACAGTGTTTCCAGCAAATAATTGGTTACCAGAATTATGGTAGCTGTATTCAAAAGTCTTTGAAATGATGCAAGTTAGAAGGCTGAATTTAAGTCAGTAGTAAAGGTAGTAAGTGGAATTGGTTTAGCCACTGGCCTGAGCACATTGTTTAAATCTGTGCATTGTCAGAAGAGAGTTATGTTCCTTCTGTGAATTAACAACAGTGCAATCTGAAACTACCCTCAGTCACAATTCACTGTTATAGTTTCATAGAAACATCAGTCAGAACAGAACAGAGTAACATACCAAAAGACAATCCATTTTAATAGAAACATATTTACAAGCTCAAATCTATTTCATCAAGTTCTCAAAACGTGGCTTATACAACAAACTTGTACATGAATATGGTTCATGAATACTTGAAACTTTTATTTATCTCTATGCTGTATCATGTCTGCTGTTTATTATCTTTGCAATAATAAATATCTGCAGTGAACAAGAAGACTGATGAGGTATGCACAACTAAAAAGAATGCATTTGAAATATATACTCCAGAGGAATACATCTTTCCACCCTTGTTTCATCTCACTGCACACTGGCCTTGAGGAAGGTATCATGTGCCACAGTCACATGTTCAGTGTAAAATGTCCGCAATATTAACAACAGTAACACCACTAACATACATTAACAACTTTACAAGATTTCAGAACATGAAACTTTGTTCTATAATTTGTGATGTGAAACTACTGAAAGAGAGAATCACATCAAAGTGTGATCTTGTGTAATGTGTTACTGTTGTATTATATGTATGCATGTTCAAATGTAGATAACTTTAACATGTCATTGAAATACAGGGGTTACTCATTTAATTCATGTACTGTATCTGCCATCACTGTCTATGGCATCACTTCTGCGAAGTGGAACTTTTTCTTCCTTGAAATACTCTCCTCACATATATACACATTTCTTCCAGTGCTTCTGAAGTACCGTCACTGTGACACATGAACATGGCAAACTTTCAGCTATGAGAGCTGAATTTGCATGGTACCAGATCAAACATGGGGTAACACGTTACTGTACTCAGTTGTACAGTTTGAGAATTGCATAGCCTAGTATTATTGTGATGGAGAAGCCATGTCTTACTGTGCAATGCTGGTCTCTTATGTTTTAACAGCTGACACAGTGCAATTTTGTATATAAGACTTTAACATAGGCATCTGTATTTATTATGTAATATGAAGAAGGAATGCCATTATAATGAAATAAAGACAAGGCAAAAAGGTGCAGTATCTCTACGTAACCAACAGGCCATGAAAGCATTTGGTAGAAAATAAGCAAACTACACCATATGAGTGGGGTTTGAATCTTGGCAGGAGCAGGAATTTTTCTCCTTGTTAGTGCATCCACACCCCTCTGTGACACACATGGCCTCTTGTCCAGTGGGTACCAGATTCCACCAGGGCAAGGAGCTGAGCACTCACCTCCATCTAAGGATAAGAATTCATGAACCTACATCACCACTGCCTGTTAGTCCTCATGGCATGGAGATGTTTAAGCACATGCACAAATGTGCCTTTACACAATATTTTGTGTACAATACAATAACAAGACTTTAATTATATGTGGTTTGATTGCTAATGTCCAGGCTCTTATGTAATCCTTTCGCCTTTTTTGTATCCCAATAATTCTTTGGGCACATGTTGAGTTGACAAGTAGATCATTTAGTCTCTGCCCAGAGGACACCATGTGGAGGCCATTTATGTCACCCTACTTAATAAGTTGGCACAAATTACATTTCATTAACAAATTTTAATGTGATAGTGTAAGGACCTCAAAATGCCAAAATACTAGCCCAACATATTGTGTGCACTTCATAAAAAAAAGTGTTCTAGATTTTTTATGTAACAAAATTTAAAAAATTTCATCTGTTTTTCAGCATATTTCATTGATGACAAATTTTTCAGTCATAGTGAAGCCAAATGCTTCCTTTCGGATAACTGTTGTTTGCTCTCAAGGTTATATTGATTAAGCCACATTTCTTCACCACTCACAGTTCACAGTTGAATCTTGCTCATTATGTCCAGAACTCCACAGTTCTTCATTATGGTGCCATGAAACCTCGGGTAGATTCCAGTGTTTTGGAGAAACATATTGTCTCCATCTTCAGGGCTATAGTGGCAATGCTGATAAATTGAGGGATTTATATAGGGTTAGAAGAAGAGAAAGGCTGAGGGAGTGAGCTAATTAGAGACAAGGATTGAGGGGAGAAACATCTGTGCCAGTAAGGGGTCAGCCCTGAAGTTACAATAGGTTTCTCTGAAACATAGGCATCCACCTGTGAGTCTACACTGTTCCAAAATCCACATCATCATTTTCCCTGCTGCATAAAGCTCATATCTCTTCATTATATATTTGTATACGTATGTCACAATTCCTTTTGTTTGGGTATCAGTTGGTGAGGGACTCATTTAGCAACATTCTTTTTAGATTTTCATGTGATCTGCACAATGGCATGGGATCTATCAATGCATTAGTACAACAGAGATGCTAATTCTATGACTGAAATTTAACTGTCTTCATTCATTATTTCATCTGCACAAGGAATCTGATCTTGTGTGGTTGACCTTACATGAACCAACTATGCATCACTTGCTATGAACTGCCATCCCATCTTGAACTTCTTGTACCATTTTAAAACTTCTGTTCAAACATTCCTCTCCATGAGTTCCAATTAGTTTCATGATATTAGCAGCAGCATATTCTAACACAGTAATGAATGGTATGATATTGCTCAGTTTTAAAGTCTTCCACTTCCAAAATCACAATGATCTCTCAAGGTATAACCTATGCAGAACATGCGCATCACTACAATGAAATGGCGTAAAACCATAAACATATCTACACATCTCACTGGTTATTTAGTGAAGTGATCTTTAGTAGGATTTTGACAACAGGCGAATGTTTGGCAAATAATGGTAAAATACACAAATTCAATGAATAACCCTATTAGTGGCAGATAGGATATAAAATGGATGGAAGTGTGTATTGTGCTGACAAAATTATATGCCTTGTTTTGCCAGAGAAATGTATGTATGATGTCTAAGCAAACAGGTGTTTCCCAACAGTAAAAGGCAAACTGGTTAAGTTGGCACATTCTGGATCATGTAATGATGTGATTCAGCAGTTATGTACCAAACAGTTTGTTTTCAAGTTGCAGTATTTCTTTTTTGTCAAAAAACATGAGTTATGCATTGTTAAAATATAAAATCAACATCAAATTTGTAATGAAATTGAAGAAAAATGCCACTTAATGTTATAGCATGTTTATAGAACAGGAACAGTGACTGGATAAACTATGGGCTTTGTGTAGGTAAAGCCATTTCAAGATGGGAGAGAAGAATTTATAGGCAACATAAGATTGTGTGTGTGGCAACTTCAAGAACTGACCAAAACATAAAAATGACTGAAATTGTGATAAATGACCACTGATTTATATAATAGATAACAAAGCAGAAGAACTGGACATGAATATGAAAGCTGTTGGAGTGACTGACAAAATATCTGATTATGAAACAAAATCTATGAAAAATCTTAGTGTGAAAGAAAAACTTTGGAGAAACCCTTTTGGCGAGATTGCTTGAGAAAGACCCTTTGGAAAACATAATGTATAGTTACCACAGTCTCCAAGAACAAACATATTTAAATTGTGAAAATCAAAGTTGAAAGCCATGTGGATCTGTTCTGATGTTTTCCTTTAAAATACAGGTCAGCCAAGCGCACACTTTTAAAAGAGTCGGGAGAATGCCAGCATCACATTAATCAGAAAATACCACAAACCCAGTCAGTAAAGTTCTTGAGAGGGTCTCATTTTGAATCACTTGAAGGCATTCAGGACAGTGTGTTTATAACACTGAGAGGACTGTTGGAAAGTGGTTTCCAGCAATGTTTTCAGGCATAGAATAGTAGTTGGAATGTGTATGTGTGTATAATATCAGAAAGCAAATACTTTGAAAGTAACCCACACACTGAATTCATACATGGCATTTCTTTCGTGTATACAAGACAAAACTACCATCACCATTTTAGAGTCCATAAGAGAATGGTTTCTATACAGATCTATGGCTCAAAATATGGAACTGATACTTTTGCCTATTCAACAGAAGGTCCAAGCTGCAGTGATTCCAAGATATCCTATGCATATTTTATTAACAGTGTACCTTATTTGTAGTATTGCCTTTATAAGTGATATAATTTGCCAGCCTATTCTAGTTTTGTCTGTATTGTTATTTAAGTATTATAAACATTGTTCTATTGAAATTGCAGCTTTCAGTATTGTACCTAATATGTGAATATGATAACACCTGAAGTGATAAGTAAACCAATTTTTACTAGTTTATATGTAATGAAGTGTACTGAAATGATGTGAGGATGCCAGCATAACACATGTGTCATTCTTATCAACATAACTGTATATTGCAAGCATATGAGTAGGATTGACTAGTCAGTCATGTACCAATTTTCCCTGATAAATATTCTTCGTATGCATGTAAAGATTGGTTGACCCATTACTATGTAACTCCACTAAAAAGTATTTTACAAATAAATTGGCAGAAATATTTACATTATTTGAACATTTGTGAACTAAACCATTTTAACCTATGAACTAAAATGCTACAGTAATGGCAGCAAAATCTATTGACATTTCAGATATTTGCTTAAATGTAAAATGGTCTGAGTCACTCATTTTTAGGAACAGTACTACTTTTGGTACCCATATAGTACATACAATAATATGAAAAATCGATCAGTATTAAAACAGCTTAGTTTCTCCCCTAGATGCTTAAGAATGCAATAAAAACTGATGAAATGTATGAAGAAAGTGTTGTATTGGAATTCAATACTTTTTGTTGTGTTGGGCTATTGTCCCAATTCTCTTGAAACATTGACCTCTATCCAGACATTAGACAAACATAAGCAACTCATTTTAATTAACATGCTGATTACAATATATCATAAAGTGCCAAATTGTCACCATAACATGATATAGCCTTCCACCAGAATGTTACTGAAAGTGGCTACTGTGCAATGATTTTTATACAACAGCTGAAATATTTGTATTGCTGTGTATTTATGGATAACATCCAAACCCAATAAATTTAATAGATTCCTATTGCTTTTAAGAATGATACACTGAGTAACCTGAATACTTAACTGTCAGTTTTACTTTCTGTAGTAAATGGGAGTACAAACTTCCACTATAGATCCTTCACATATCCTAACAGAGGGTTTTCCTCAGTTCCTTCAGTCAAATGCTGAGTTAATACTTAAGAATAGATCACATCAATCATCTTCATCTGAATATATTCTTAATTTACAACAACCTAAATATTAACATGTCTCTATTAAGGATTATTTGGCAAAATCAACAGAATAATATTGTAAGTAGGCGATGTTAAATTTTTAGATAAAGATGCTATGATATAAAGAGTCAGAATTTACCTGTACAAAATTAAATGTAAGTGGGAGAATTAGAGTTATGGGAACAGTTATTATATAACAGGAGAATAGCATTAATAGAAACAGATGTATATGAGCTGTGGACTGCAAAGAGGTCTTGACTGTTAGTACTACTACTACTTCTTCTTCTACTACTACTACTACTACTACCACCACCATCACCACCAAATTTTATTTGCAAGTAATAGGGATACTCCCTCACTTTCAACATTTAGTTAAATAGATTCAAAATGTAGTGACTGTTGTCTTGTATGCTGGGTCTGTTTTATCTTCCAGCTACTGAACTATATTATAACTGATAGAGTACTGATTATAAATTTGAACCACATCAGCTAATTATTAAGCCTCAAGTTTGTACTGTCCATTACATTTAACTGACCTCAGTGTACTAAATGCACTCTCCAAGCAGCTCATTCACACATAGGAATATGTTATTTTAAATATAGTGTGTTCATTGATAAAGTTCAACCGTTACTTCCCAGCTCCCAGCAGTAATACAGGTAAATCGATTTTATTGTTTTCATGGAACAGTACTTAACTGATATCAGGAGAACCTTGTAGCACTTGGCAGCAATAGTTTTGTTCAACTTAATCAGTGACTGTACTGTATATTTAAATTCTGGTATAATATGTACAAATATGAAGATTCGGGCCTTGTGAGTGGTAAATAGGACTGCCTACCTGAAGTAACAGTTTTATCATTTTAGGCACTTTCACATCGCTTTCAAGTGCCAATTAAAATTGCTCTGTCCATTCATCCATATGCATGTAACACTTTGGTAATAGGTAAAGAGATTTCTGTGAAATCAGATAGTGAGTAATTTTACTAAAATCTGGCAACACATTCCACTTTTGGTTAAAATCAGACAACAATAACATAAAATTCACATGAAGACCTACATGCACACAGATACTCATTCATTATCTGTACTAATGAATATTGTGTCCTATTACAGATTTATTTATTGACAAAAAATATATACTTAAATATTTTTTTTGTTCATTATCAAACTATGATAAATTTCAAACTTTTTCTCATTGTTAATATATAAAAACTTTAATAAATTATTTTTTAAATGTTTTATGCTATCTGCTTCCCATATCAGGGGAAATCACTGTTATGTAGACTAGATTTATGAATAAATTCAACTTCCCCATTAAGAATGGATAAAGTACGTACTGACAATTTTTCATGTTGCTCATGACAGAGTGAAGAGAACAAAGAAGAAAAGTTTCCACTGAAATTAGAGTTTTGTTTATGTTGCAATATTTTATAAACATTAAGGTTATGTATGAGCAGTGATAAAGAGCATTTGAATGGTGAGTGGTAGAGAGAAATCTGGATGAAGCAGCTTTATTGTATGGTAAATGTCCTGAAATTTGATAGGGATAGTGAAGAAACCCACATTAAACATGAAGTTAACCATTCTTGTTACTAATAAGATGGTATGCTCAGTACCGTAAGGAGAACATAAAGATCCTAAGGTATTCTTAATTTATATCGCAAACAGGACAGATGCAATCACAACAATTTCTCAGTCTGCATACTGTCCCTAGGTTTTTCCATCTGCAATTAAACATTTTGTGTGACTCATGAACACTTTTTGGTAGACTACATCTCAAAATGAAAAGATTAAATAGGTGTTCTCTTCTACCCAGTCACTAGCTTACATTTACAAGCTCTGCCCATAATTAGCTGAATAATAAACATGCTACTTACTGTTTAAATACTCACTCATTTGTAAGATTTTCATGTTGTAGATATTTAATTATTTTTATCTATACCTCTTGAATGTATACATATTCATCACCCTGGACCCTGGTCAGGATCTGTTTTGTTTTTATCAGATATGTGGCCTTTTGCTCTCCAATTTTGTCCTGGGATAAGAATACTTCAAGATTTCAGTTTGAATAAACTTCTCACCTAGAACATAACGAGCTGCATTACCTTTCAGTTTGCTACAGGAAAAAAAGTAAAGCTGGCCCACTATAATATTTGTGAATGAAAATAACAAATCAAAACTGAATTCATGAATAAATTAAGAGCAGACCAAATATGAAAATGCTGATTATCATGCAGCTGAAAGTTTTTCCTTCCTGTCTGTTAACTAAAATAATAAAGATTAAAATATATAGAACTATAAATTTACCTGTTGTTCTGTATGGGTGTGAAACTTGGCTTCTTATGTTAAGGGTGCCTAAGAACAAGCTTGCTGGGAGAATATTTGGTCATGTGAAGGATGAAGTGAGATGAGAATGGAGAAAAAATTTTAATGTTGAGCTCCACAATTTTTGGTCTTCAGTAAATATTATTAGAATGATCAAGTCAAGCAGGATGAAATGGGTTGGGCATGTATGATGTATGGAAGAGATGAGATGCATACAAAATTAAGGTTGGAAAGCCTGAAAGGAAGAGACCACTCAACCTAGGCATTAATAGGAGGATAATTTTCAAATTAATTGTATGTATATCGATTTGCACTGGTTCAATTTGCGCCGATTCAGAATAACGCCGATTTTGAAACCAGCAAGTCAAAAAGTGAAAGAAAAAAGAAAAAAATTACTATTATTTATAACGTTTTACAATGTATCTTGTACTGATCCTTATTCTAAATCATAATTCTTAAATCGCTGATTTTGAATAAAAATTATAAATACAGTCATCTCTGCAATTACAATTATGTTTCATTAACGCGAATTTGCTCCAATGAGATCGATGAATCTGTAAAAGCTGTTTGTGAAATGCAAACTTTTGCATATAGGACACAGTTGGTGAAGGGCCGAGGAAGTGTCAGTCCTAATAAGGAAGAAAGAACTTGTGATCCTTACCTTATTAAAGAAGTTGAACTGTTTGACATATAGGTGAAGACAAAATGAAACCAATGATTCCTTCTGGGACTTCCTTTAAAGCAGAGATCTTATCATGCAAACACTACTTATTAACCATTTGGTCTTAAGGGCAAGACTGGTATACAGACAGGTCAAGGATGGCTGGCAGGACTGGGGCAGGTGTATGCGGGGTGAGGCCACGGAAGATGTTACCCTTTTCATTTGGTGTACATGCCACAGTGTACCAGATAGAAGTGTCTGTAATTTTAGGAAAGAAATGAAAAGGAAAGGCCTATACATATGATCAGAATGCCAGGTATTTTGTGGGCCCTTGAGGGTAATGTCATAGCTCCTCTGGGAATACAGATGGCACTGTTTGCCCTGTCCAGTTAGAAAAATGTTGCAGTTTTTGGTTTCCCGGTCACTGTGGGATTTAGGGTAATGTGGATGCAGGTCCCTTAGCTAAGGAAGGATCAAGCAGTCCATTTCGTATCCCTACACCAGCAATTTCAGCCTCACCATGTGTTGGTAGACTCAAGCTTAAGGAGGAGCTCGAGGAGAGGTACTCCAAACATTGACCCACCACTCCAGATGTGAGGCACTCAAAACCCTTCATTTCAGGCTGTTAATGGGTTTGTTAAATGGACTTTTACTTTGAGATGGAACTTACATGAGCGTTTTGTATTTAAAATGGAAAAGAAAACAAAAATACCAAACAGATGGATTACGTTAAAACAAGTAACATTATTTGGAAATGTTTCAGAATTTAAGTATATTGGAACAACAATAACAAATAGAAATGAGGTCAATTATAAAATTAGGAACAGAATACATTTGGGAAATGCTTGTTTTTGTTCAATTCAAAAACTGTAATCATCCCATTTGCTATCCAAAACATTAAAGATCAGGATATATTAAACAACAATTTTGCCTATCCTATTGTATGGTTGTGAAATATGGCCTCTTACCTAGATGGAAGAACACAGATTACAAGTGTTTGAAAACAAGGTGTTCAGGAAGATATTTGGAATTAGGAAGGATGAAATAAGTGAGGAATTTAGAATATTGCACAATGAGGAGTTGCATGAATTGTACAGGCCACCTAGCTCAGTGAGGATAATGAAATCTAGGAATCTACGATGGGCTTGACATGCAGCACCCATGGGGGTGCATAGACATTTTCATGGGAAATCCTTCTGGAAAACGACCACTGGGCAGACCAAGAATGAGATGGGAGGATACTATCAAGATGGATCTTAGGGCGGTGAGATGTGAAGATGGAAAATGAATGGAGTTGGTTCAGAGTTGTGTCAGGTGGCAGACTTTGTTGTTGGACCAGCGGGTTCTGCTACCAGGGAATTACTTAAAATTAGAAATTAGTCATAAACGTGTAAGGTATTAACATACAACAGAAATTATTAAATGAATCTGCACCTTATATGGTAACCTATTGACATGAAAATCGAAGTCAAACTAAACATATCTGTCAAGAAGCAAACATTCTCTCTCTACCTATCATTCTTATGGTATCATATTCATGATTACTTAATCTAATACTACAATCTTTTTCACTCCTAACAGGTACAATATAACATTTCAAATGTTATAATATGAACAGAATGTAAGAAGACCATGGAGAATTTATTCTGAGGTAGACTTCTCCCTTAGAAACCTTTCTGACCAAATGGTATTTGTAATCAAACTAAGAACTTTATAGGTTCTAAAGAGCAAATTTTAAACAAAAATAAATTCACCTAACGTATTTGCGTGACAAATAAAATGGGCTAACTTTCCGGTCCCCGTCAAAAGCGGTACAGTCTACTTTCCTTCGACCAAAATAACCTTACTTCTTTTCAGAAGTTATCTGGTTCAAATCTGAACTGGAACACCGGCTAAGGTAAATGTCGGGGCAGTAAGTTGAAACAGAATACGGCCGCTTCATACACCGTCCTTCACTATTCGTTTTTTTTTTGTCACTAACATATCTGACGCTGAATAAACTCTGTACTTGATAGGCGTCATTGAATGCTTACAAATAAATCAGTCACGACTTCCTCAGTGTTATTTCTTCTATTCCCATTCGAACCAGAGAAATCCACATTCATGCACTCTGCTTTGTTGTGAGACTGTACTTCTGGGAGCCAAAACAACTCCGCTGGGAGTTGGAAGGGCATGGACGACTGTGCCATACTCTTCCACAAAACAACGTAATCGTTTACACACAATGCCCTGTACTACTGGAGGCTACCGCAGTACAATGTAATTGAAAAAGGAATAGACGGAGTGCGCATGCACAAGAAGATCGCC
>NW_019059776.1:427722-503175 GCF_000696155.1 Zootermopsis nevadensis | reverse complement strand
TGTCGTAAGATCTTACCAGAAGGCAGATGTTTATCAAATGTTGTGATGGCAGATTAAATACTGGTGCGGATATAACAGTTTATACTTTATCTGATGCTGTATTGTAAACAACTGCATCTTTACAATGATGCGACACAGTCTTTAAAGATATTTTCGGCATAATGATCCGGTTCGTAGAGATTTTAATGTTATTTCATCGTATTCATTGCGTCATACTGTCATTAAAATTGTCGCGGCGTTTAAATTTCCGTGCCTTCATGACATTAAGTTCTCTTACAAAATCGATTAACAGTAGAACGACTTTTCGATTTGGTGTTTGCGATCTCTGATTCTGATGCCTCTCCGAGCACAAATTTAATCTTGACACAATGCACTGGAAATATACATCTGCGATATGAAAAATGTAGGCCTTGATTATGAATATGTACCATGCTAAAACAGTTTCAAAGTCAAATGTTTTCAAACCCGTAAAATTGGTAAGTATATCCATGTTTGAAACAGAGGAAACAGACTGTTTTTGTCAAAAATAATCATAACGACATGTCGTCGTCAGTGTCGGGGCACGCTATATATTGCTCACTTTGTGGTGACATTCGGAACTAAACTGCTTCACACTTAAAATTATTCATTGTCAGGACTTTTCCATCGTCTGTTCTTTAAAACCACGACGTTTCGGAGGCTGGTTCTGTTTCCGAAAAGTCCTGACAATGAATAATTTTAAGTGTAAAACGTCCAGTGACAGAGACTAGCTCTATCTAAGGGACCCAACGGAGTAGGTACCTCTCACCTGAAGACGGAAACAGAACCAGCCTCCGAAACGTCGTGGTTTTAAAGAACAGACGATGGAAAAAGTCCTGACAATGAATAATTTTAAGTGTAAAACGTCCAGTGACAGAGACTAGCTCTATCTAAGGGACTTAGAATGTCTGTTTTTATTCTTAGTAACAATCTTGTTTCTCCGTCACAATCCTAATTTATTACTCGTTCTAAATAACTAATCTGTTTTATATTTCTACTTCAGAGTATTGCCTCTGCATTCTGTGAAGGGACTAAGAGAATCAACAGAAACCTCACGCAGGGTGACCGGCCGATGTTTGTAAATACAAGTCAGAAGCGTTATCCTCAGGGCTAAAATGTTCAGTCCAGAAAATGAGCATGGAATTCTGCCCTTCCTTAAGGGTGTGTTCTTGACAACATTTAATACCCAGAAACTTATTTTTGGCACCAAAAACGCATCTATTATTTTAGGTCTACATATATATATATATATATATATACACATATTTTTTTCTGTGTGTGGATTGTGACGTTGTGTAATCTTGGTACAAGGCCACAATCTGAACTATGACGACCACGAAAACTTCAAATCTCACACAGTAAATGGTTCAACTCACTTCTGTATGCCATTTTGCATATGAAACGACTGTCTTAAACCTGAGCTTTGATGGTAACGATAATCCACGGTTGGTAAGAAACACGGCAAGACCAGCTGCGTGCTAGCTTCAGGAAAGTAAGAGATTATAATTTTAAAAGCCACAGACATTCTAGTCTCTAGGCTGCCTCATAAATTTGTGTTTATTTTCCTTTGCTCTGCGAGTTTTTTGAAGGATCTTAGAGTAATACATTGTAAACATCAGATGGTGTTCGACTGCCCCGGGCGTTATCAAAAGGGTGTACATTTTCGGAAGCAGCGGCTTTTTAGAAGCGTCCCTTAAAATTAAATTTGTAATGCCACACAATTCAAATGTGAGAGCATCTTAAATAAAATCATAATGTGACTGACTATTGAACATGATTCAGGAACAGGCGGTTACCTGAAGTGACAAAATTAGGGAAGAGATATAAAATGAATGAGTGAGAAAAGACGAGTTCCAAAGCTGGCATCATAAAAATGGCACCGAACTTTGGATGCAAATACAAGCTGAAAGACAGTGGACTTGTTGCTTGCAGCATTCTCTTAAAGCCTTTCCGAGCTAAAGCTGATCAAAACACACACTTGTTCCCCAATGCTGCAAGAAAGAATGGGTCAAATTTTAAGTTTGTAAGATTTGGCGTTTAAATTTACTTCGTTGATAAAATACGAAATTTCACAAAACACTGAACTTAAGAAACTTTTTTCTACATTTGCTAAATTGAATGAGCGGGAAATTTTTTTCTGTATTGTAATGTGTTCTTCTTTTAGTACAGGTACGTATTTTGTGTGAAGTGTAAAATAATAACAATGTACAATCAATATCTTTCATCATTGTAACTAAATCCGAAACTATAAAAGTAAAATACCAATGCACAATATTAATTTTCGGAAGTCAGTTGGGAGGATGATAGTTCTTCGATAAGCGGGCAGTGTCGGAACCGGAATGTTACCGTCCACCAGAGTAAAGACAATACGAATCCAAAAACTAGCGATAGCTTTTCTATGATTAATTTATAACTGAGTCAACTTCACTGGTTATTCGCGATTCTTAACGCATCTAACAATTTCGATTAACACAAACTGAACTTAAATGCAACATATGTCACTTTTAACTCACGTTTCTTATTTTATAAAAGAGAAATGGATTTATTACATGCATCTCCGTGTGTTCTTGTAAATTCTTCTTTGGTTAATTTTCAACTAACTGACAAATTCGTAAACTTATATTAGTATCTTGCCATACAAAGCTTTTTTCGTGATGGTCTCGAAAACTTGTGAGGTGGGAGAAATATACTAGCACCACTGTTAGCTATTAGCTTAGGATTCTGAAATTCTGTGTGCCAACAGAACTCAGATAAATACGCAACTCTGCTTTTATATGTCTAACCTAAAAATCTGTATGAGACATTTCTATATGTTAAGAATACAAACATGGTGGTAGTTCTAAACTCGGAGATATATCATTATTAGTAGGATCTTGATAATTAGTAACAGAACTTAGAAAATTTTTATTAAAGCAATAGTTTTTGTATGTACCTACAAATTATGTACGTCAGGTATATATTTTTTATACGTTTACGATCACAAATAGAGAATTAAGCAATTAATTTCCCTTCACGAAAAGGTCAGTTTCTAGAGCCTTGAGATAATATCGAGTAAATGTAAAGTAGTAGGAATCTGCAGATCCTACTAGTGGAAATTATGTGTGGAAATGGATTAATATCACACATTGGAACATCTGAAATAAAAATCTACTGATTAATGCTGTGAAAAGAAATAAGCTTTGTTTACAGTGAGAACCTGAAATTTAAAGTATACAAAACAATAATCTTGCCTGTTGTTTTGTATGGGTGCGAAACATGGTCTCTCACTCAGAGGGAGGAACACAGATTGCAGGTGTTTGAGAATCGGGTGTTGAGGAGGATATTTGGGCCTAAGAGGGAAGACGATGGGGCATGGAGAAAACTGCATAATGATGAGCTTAAAATCTGTACTCCTCCCCCAGTATTGTGAGGGTGATTAAGTCGAGAAGAATGAGATGGGCAGGACATGTAGCGCGCATGGATGGGACAAGAGTTGTGCACCGGGTATTGGTTGGGAACCCTGAAGGGAAGAGACCGCTGGGGAGACCTAGACGTAGATGGGAGGATAATCTCAGGCGGGATCTATGGGAGATAGGAGTTGAAGGAAACTGGATTTTGTTGGCCCAGGACAGAGTCCGGTGGAGGGCTTTGGTTAATTCGGTGATGAACCTTCGGGGTCGGTAAGCCATCTAGTTAGTTAGTTAGTTTACATTGAGAATCACTTAAACCCCATAAATACAAAATGCAGAGTTGTTGATTGTTGAAGCAAGTGGAACATATGGGCTTAAAGGGTTGTTGTTCTCGACATATTTCCACACTTTGTTGTGGCATGCAGAAGGATGGATAGTGAAGGATTATTCAGCATTGCCACCTACACTTCCGCAGTCGACTTTGGGCCTCACACGAATGACTGGATTAATGCCTGTGTTGTGACTGTTTTAACTATGTGTCATTACAAACCTAATAGAGTAAAAGGTAGCTATTGTGATTTTCTGGAAGCGTAATCTGAGTGCAAGCAGGTTCTGAAGAAACAAAGAAACAGGTTAGGAACGTAAAAATTGGCGGTAGAGGTCACATATAATTCTGAGTACGTCATCAACATCTTGGTTTCTGTTGTACCTTCCAGCGACCACAATGGGAACGGACATTCCCAGGGGCTTTCGACTTGCATCAGTGCACTAACTGCATATGCCGAACCTAAGAAATAATGAATCAAAGCATATTATTCATGCTTCCTCTCCTATAATCTTTCTTCTAGTGGGAGTCCTGTCTTTACTAAAGTTCCGTTTCCGCTGAAAACACTTCTGTCGCCATATTGTAACGGAAAGAAATATTTAGACGACACTGACAGAAACTCCGGTTTCAACACGGTAATTAATTACTCAGATATTATTGAACATCGCTGTTTCAACTACAGACGTTATAGTTATTTAATTCCAAGTCGCGGGGTAATGGTCATGTATGATGTAATAATGACCTATTTTAAGACAACACCCAAGAATTCTCCTAGGAGGCTGAGGAAAACTACGATACACCTTTGTCAGTTAGCCGGCAACACCGGGTATTTTCCCGAATACCAGTGTAGAGCGTCATCTAATTCTGAAAGACACATCGCAATTAACTTGGTTAAGAAACTTTGTACGCGCGGCGGTAATGATGGTAGTGGAAATGGTAATTGCAACGAATTTTGGAAGCAATCTTCGTCTGTTTGTCAGAAGAAATCCTAATTGGGAAACACATACACAATGCAAACTAGGTAGTTGCCTAGGACGGGAAAACCTGTACAAATAAAATAATAATAATTTGGAGTAAAACGTAATATGGTAAGCGCCTAAAACTGTAAAAAGAAACACATTTGCACGACAAATCTTGTACTGACAGTAACAATGTACGTTCAGTATTATGTTACCTTTTATCATGTAAACTGAATCTGAAATTACAGATGCAGCAAAATATTGCGAAACTGAAATCTGAGGCGCCGTGGACCGAATTTCAATACCGGAATACACTAAATTTCGTTTGTCACTTGAGACAGAAGACAGTCTCTGAGAAAGAAAGTTATCACTTGGGTGAACCCACGGAAGGAAATTAAAGTTACAGAATAAGAAATAAATACAATTGACACCAGGTCGATCTGATAGCGGGCTGTATTGACGATCCTGGGAAAATTCCAGTATGATGTTCATACCGTTCAGATTTGTTAATCCTTTTCGAGATTTAAGCACTCTATATTATTTGTAATACTCTAAACTACCCCTATAATCTACCCTTCCCTCATTTACCCTAAGTTCATATTTGCTATGTCAAAATAAGAACAAAACAAAAATTGTGAATACTAATACGGTAATTTATAAATTAATATTTCTTACGTAAAATTAAAAAAATATATAATTTGCTATTAATCTGTGTTGTTGTAAAGTAAATTAAAAATCTTAGAGAGATACTCTGTTTAAACAATACTGCCACAGGCTAAATAATTTAATAAATCACGACAAAATGTTTGTCTGTAACTTTCTATTTACCTGGGAAGAACATTCGGGCAACCGTTGGCAAATAATCGCCAAATAATGAATTTTAAGAAACTTAAAAACACGGACTTTAATGAACAAAGAAAAACTACAAGTCTCTATCAAAATAGCCAACCCCAGGGACAATTCAGGATCTTTGAAATGAGAATCAAACCACAAGAATCTAATTCCACAAATGAAAATGCAATAGTCGCAAATGGTTAAAGTTAATTATAAGGTTTTCTGTAGGGTTATGACGATGGTAAGGTTAACAACCTTGGACGGTGGACAAAGCACTGCACTGAGGACGTGGTTATGGCTCTTAATAAAGCCACGCGTATTTATTTATTTTAACACTTTTGAGCGCTCAGTCCACCTAAATAATACCAAAAATCTCTTTTCCTACCTCAAAGAGGACAAAACGCATATCCGTTACAACTGGTTAATAATATTTAAATAAATAATCTATGTTTATTCTGCAAAATATATGAAACTTATAAATAAAATGTGTGAAGTTACTGAGTGTTAACCTTTATAGTCCAGTGGAAACTATATGTACCACTTGCTCTAACAATCAGTAAGTGTGCATTTGTATTTATGAGTCTTGTATGATTCTCAGCGTGAATAGGGATTACTTAAACAGCATTAGCCATTGACCAGTTGTGTTTTATTTGCGGTACGGACTGACTTTATAAATATTATTTAGACGAGCTTCGACGACAAAAGGTTAAAGTATGTAATACGTACAGGCGAGTTCATTGCTTTAAAGAATTAATCTGAGCCACTGTGGACCTCGGAACAACGCACTTTAAATACGCAAACAAGACGCATATTACAGCCGTCAGCGCACATATTCGGTTTTTATTGTCCCCTACAATAAATTAAAGAAGAATCGTGTGTATGATTCACAGCCCTCGCTCCTCCCCGGAACACTCGACCTTCAGCCCAGCTGTTGCCATATAACGACCGCGCATTTAAAACCTCGTCACAGAAGGGGTTTTTTACTCCAGCCGTCAAGTCGGATGCTTCCTCGTGTTCTGAGTTTCGAATTATCAACACAAGTGTTTCGATGGCGCATTTTGAGTTGTTTTAATTGCGACAGAAATATCCGACAGTCATGACAAGATACTAGCAATTTGATATTTGTTTTGAAATCTGGTCACTGCAGGCCTGCATTTTGGGTTAGAATAACAAGTGATATACCCAGTTTGGATACTGAGTTGGAGGTTATAAATTACTTTTGTTTCGATGTAATTGTCCTGCTTCTGTTCAATTACGTCTAGCAGTGTAAGATAAATCAATTTCATGAAGGGACATTGTGCAGTTAGGTGCTGGAAAACAAGGATCTTTTCTTGAATTCTCTGACTTTTCATATTGGAGATGATCCAGAAGACTGTCGCTCCGATGTCGAATGTCCGAATCGTAGTGTTGCTGTGCTGGTGTCTACTGGCGCAAGTGACTAGTGTCCCAATTCCCACACGCCCAGAGCTTCCTCCTTCATCAGCGGTACGTACACATGTTTCTAACCCACTAGCATCTCACGGAACAACGTGCTTAATTGGGAGATTGTTTAGGGACGCTTTATTAACAAATCAGGTCATTTTTCGTCAATAATTGAAGAGTAGACCTAAATAAGGATTCAGTAATACGGAAATGACAGATTCGCAGAAAGACTTGTCAGATGGACTGAGTGAATCTTGAATCTGGCTTTGGTATTCTGGGTTGTAGCGCCGTGTAATCTGGTAGATTACCAACGTTTCATAGGTTCTTACTGTCTCCATAATCAGGATAATAAATCACTCACTGTCCTGATGGTGGAGGCAGCAAGGATCTCTGAAATACTAGTATTCTTATATCAGACTACACGGCGCTACATCCGTCTTCGTACTCAACACCATGAGAACCTCAAATACATTCTCGTCAGGAAACCAACGGCGTGATGAAGGATCATCAACACCACTGGATGTTTGCACTATATAACTGAGTTACGTAACAAGTCAAAGACCCGAGAGAAATGTCTAAGGACATTGTATTAATATTTGATGCACCGGTTAAATTTTAGGTGCTGTTTATTGAGGGAGGGTGTATTGGTCTTTGTTTATTGGTTGTGTCTATAGAAATGATTAATAAATGGATTATATTATGAACGCCTTTAGAAGGGAGTAATGCCTGTTGGCTTCAATGGTGCAGGAGATATAGCCACTAAGCCTAGTCTGTTCTCACTAATCAGCACTGTTCAGAACAGCGTGTAGTTGCGGAACGAATGTTATGTTCATCCCACCTAGGATCGGAGACCTTTTTATCCGAAAAGAATCAGATAATACGTGTGTCTGTCAACTAAGAGCAGTTTTTGATGAAATTTATAATTTCCTTACAAATTAGTCGTGTAAACTTTCAGAATGGGATTCGCATATTGCCCCCCCTCCCCCCCCAGTCTACGACAGTAAAATTTGATGTGATGAAAAAACCTTCAGAAAGATGCGATTACGTGAAATCTGGAATATTTTTAGGTTGATGTTGATAAATGATAAACGTGGTAACGCAAGACTTGGTATAGGATACACATTTTTACGATTTTTTTTTTCATATATACTTTTCACAGAAATTTAAAAATGTGTTCAAGACCAGCACAGACGTCTACATATTATTATTTTAATGCTATATAAAGTACTCTTATATTTTCAGCTGAAATTCATGAAGCAGTTTGGCTACTTAGAACAGGGCACACCTGATTCTGAAGCCCTGTACAGCGAAGAAGCTATAGTAGAAGCCATAAAAAATGTTCAAAAATTTGGTGATATTCCGCAAACAGGAATGTTAGACAACGCAACTCTTCAGGTAAAATTCAAAAACACCGTCAAATATCTGATTGGTGGTCTGACTAATTAAACTCTAACAGCTGGTTCATACTCTGATCCAGAATAATAAAATCGATACAAAATCGACGCTAAAATTCTGATTCCATTCCAGTGTTACCTTCCCGACTTTCAGGTAATTATTTTTTGTGCTAAAATATTTGCTTTGCTCCTCAGATGCTTCTTGCACACCCTGTCCAACTTCAAATGGCTCTTTTAACGACTTAACGTTATGCCTGTTCACTTTAATTAACTGTATCGAGATGTATGCTTCTGTAGCGGCTAAACAACTCGAATATTCCCCGCCTCTTATAAAGCCGTGATAACAATAACTCGACCAGAGCCAGACGAAACTTGTGTATCCTCAAACCTTCTTGTTTAAGATTTTTTAAACAACTTCCAAGATTCCAATTTTCGCATCTCATGTCCATTTTCGGCTGCCTAGTTTGGTTCCAGAGAATCTGTCCAAGTGAACGCAACCAAAGAACACGTAAGTTGATAGGATGAGTAATGTGGCAAGTCGTCTTTGCTCCAGATTCCCCTGCGCCGTTCTAGACGCGGTGGTGAAAGGAAGAAACAAGATCACGAAAAAAATATAATTCATGAAGTTCTTTAGCAAAAGACTTTGTTTAATTATTTCGTCACTGCAACTCGTTCAGGCTCAATTTATCTTAAATTTCTTAAGTCCATTCTTCTAAGTATGCTTTCTTAATTTTTCGTTCCGTTGTTTTATGCTATATATAATACCGTGAGGATATTTGGGGGCTGTGCTAGAGGCACAGCACGGCTTTCCCGTTGTGCGCGATCACTGTGTCTGTTACCGGTTTTTCCTACTTTCAGCGGCACAGCCCCCAAACATTTCACGGCATTTTGGTCCTTAACAACTCAGAAAAATTATAACTACATCTGCCACTTTTCTGATTGGCCAGCAATTATGTTTCACCCATACACTGTTTTTTGTGGTTTTATTTGATTCCGAGAATAAACAACGGCTGTTTCCTGTCACCTTGGTAAAGGAAATGCAATACTTTTCCGTATTTCAACAGGTCTAAAGAGGCCTTTATAATTGGTCGATTTTTAAGAGTTGTTAGTCACATTACGAAATCCAAATTCCGATACTGTCCGCATATTTCATAAACACCTGACTTATAACCTTGTTTTTACTTTCTTAGTTAATGGTGGCAAAACGCTGTGGAGTCCCCGACATAGTACGTCACAAGGGGGAGAGAAGAAAAAGATTTATTGTGGGAGCTGAAGGGTGGAAGAAACGAGATATCACTTACTTGTAAGTCCCATAGCCAAAACTACATGTATTTCTGAGCGCAGAAGTGACTAGATGGGGAATTCCTAGCCAACCGTACAACCACAATAGATAAGCATTACACAGTAATTTGTTCTGTTATTTGCACGAAATGAACACACATAGGGCTGATTCCGTCTGTTTGCATATAAACTCTAGAACCGCTGGATGGATTTGAATTAAATTTAATATGGACATTGTGCAAATGGAGGCTGTCCCAAACTTGTACTTCGGTAACACAATATGGCGGACACTTGAACCCTGAAATGATGTATAGTAAGAGATCTTAAAAAATATAGAATTTTTGTCATGGTAATCCTTTGTACAATGTAACACAACATGATGCCTGTATGGAACAATAAAAAGATTTAGACTTTAAGAGTATTGGATCACACAACTATTTGCACATGAATTTAGTACAGTAATGTAGCATTATCTTGCATTGAACTGTAAGGGTGATTTTAGAACTTAAAGAAGACTTTAAGAACAAGTGATTTGAAAAGTTAGAAACAAAACAGACATTTTATTTTGTGAAAACATTTCTTTAAAATTAAAAGGCTAAGATAAATCCTGACATGTGTAAGTTGGTTTATGACATTAAGGAAATAATCCGTATTTATTGCAGTAATTGTATGAAACTCATAAATACATTTTCAGCGAAATTCAGAGTTCCAAGACGGTGGTATATATAGTTACCACAGGACTTCAGAGTGGCATATTTATACTTAATACTGTTAAATGTTTTCATCAAATCTACTTGGAACAAAGACAATGATTCATAATGCCTAGGTGCAAAGAATGAATTTGGAAAAACTTAGTGTACTCCAGTACAGATTACACCTTTCCAATCTTCTTACTATTGGGATGTTCAAATTATTTGGTACTTCAATCATTTAAAAATTCAATCAAATCATTATTATGTAACTTCAACTTTATTTTCAATAAACTTTTTCTCTTCTCATAATAGACTAGTCTAGATTTTTATTTTACAGTGAACAGCATCTGCATGGAACCTATACACAGGCATTTCTTCATATTTAATCAGTATTGCTAAAGGCCAACAATTTATAGCGCACATACTTCAGTTACCTGAAGGTCTGTGTATATATAAAAAATTCAAGGTCATATCTAGAAACCTAAAATATCAGCAAAACCATGTTTCAGAATAATTCTCCTAAGACTGATTCTGTTAAAGTGTTGCTAACTGGTCACCAAAGCTGTCTGAGGAAGATGTGGTAAATGAGATGAAGAAAGCCTTCAAAGCATGGAGTGGATATGCAAGGCTCAATTTCCATCATACTCAAGATCCCAATGCAGACATTACAATAGCATTTGGGAGGGGACCTCATCAAGATGGGTAAGGGTTTTAAAATCTGAGGATAAGTGAGGCGCTGCTTAACTTTATGATTACTACTGTCCCACAGGCCTCCAGGAGTTAGTTTCTTCCTGCAGAGATGGAAGAACAGCAATTGAAAATAAGTGGAAACTCCTCATGTGCACACTCTAAGCACCCAATCTTCATGCACACAGAAATGTACATTCATACTCATTAAAGAGTATAAAAGTGAAGTAAAAAGTAAACATTTATAGTTTAAGAATTCATATGTTTCCTGCAAGGCTTACTGAATAACATTCTTTCATACCCAGAGCTATAAAAATATAAATAAATTTGTATGTACATGTGTATGTGTGTAAATATTACAGTGTTGTGATTCATTAGTCATAAAAACAATCAAAATATCTTGACTGCCCTATTGAAGTGCATTGTACTGTAAAATATAGTTTCCTATATACTCCATTATTCTTGTACTGAATAGAGTTCTGAATAGCATTTAGTAAAATCATAAAAGGAAAATACAGTTATGAGTCTCATACAGAGATTAAATTGCCTAACCAGTGAATATTCAAATAAAATGAAGATGTGAAGAAAATTAGTAATCCACAATTTTGTTTTACAGGTTTCCTTTTGATGGACCTGGTAATATATTAGCTCATGCCTTCTACCCATATGAAATGGACAGTTATGGTGGCGACATACATTTTGATGACGATGAAGACTGGAAGATTGTAATGAGCGCAGATTCAGATGGTAAATATATTATATAGCCTGGGACTTTAAGGCTAAAACCATTTTTTCCTTCAACTGACTGCAATGGAATTGTACAAATAGAAATGCTAAAAATATAGTTTGACTTGATTTCTTATAACAATGTAATGTTGGGAAAGTATGGTGACATTCCCTAGCACTTTATTGTTCTAAATGTGAGACACAACTCATTACCGTCTTTTAACTTAATTTTATAAGTACCTAATTCATTCAATCTGTGGCACAGAGTCTTTAAAAAAAGTTAATAAAAAATGTCCTGCTTTTTATATACTCTTAAGTTCACACAATATTCAAAAGAGCCCACCACTGGACCCTAACCTGAGCCACACAAATCCAGTCAACAGCCTCAAACCTTATTACTTTAAGATCCATTTTAATATATTCTTCCTACTAGGCCATCCAATTATACTCTTATCTTTAGGTTTTACAACCAAAATTTTGTATGCAATTCTCAGCAGCCATGTGTGCTACCCTGTCCATCTCACATTTCATGATTTGATGATAACCCCAATAATATTTTGTGAATAGTATAATTTTGAAACTCCAAATTATGCACTTTTTTCTACATTCCTCTCACTTCATCCCTAATGGGTTCAAATATCACCGTTACTATCTGTTCTCAAATACCCTCAATCTCTGCCTTTCCCTTTACATGAGAGATCAAGTTTCATACCCATATAAAACAACAGCAACAATTTTAATGAATGTAATCTTCTGGGGTATGATGCTGTGGTCTTCTAGATGGCTACCAACATTCTGAAGGAACACAATCCACACCTTCACTGTCATGACAGCAAGAATTCTCTAAATTTAATCTGAATGCAAATTTTAATTTATCAACATTAACTCAAAATATTTTAACTTTGCCACATTAACAAAGGCTTTATTAGCTGTCATATTATAATTTTATTCCACAGTCTGGTGACAAGCTATGGACGTACACATTGTATTTTCTGTATTCATTTCTAGAACAATGTCCTTACTAGCATCCAATAAAATTTCTTTGCTTCTCTATATGGTATTAATGTTTACACCCAATACATTAACATCATTAGCATAAATCAGAAACCAATGTTCCCCATTCAATTTATTCCTTGTTTATTACAGTAGGTCCCCTCTTGGGCATGGGTAAAGAAGAAAGAAGGAAAAATTGCAGAAAAATGAGAACATTAATTTAGCACATCTGAAAATTACTTTAGATTATTCAGTGTGGAATAAACAGATTTAACCTTTGTTTAAAGACAGAATAAACTATATTTTTACATTTCTACATGTTTGAATATGGTTACATACATTTCAATTGTACTTCAGTCATTATAGTCCAATAAACTTAAATGTAATTAACAATAAGAGTAATAATAACAATATTAATTATTTTTAGGGGTAGACTTCTTTACTGTAGCAGTACATGAACTGGGTCACAGTCTGGGTCTAGCTCATTCACCAGTCTCAACTTCCATCATGTTCCCTTACTACAAAGGACATGAGAACAACTTCCAACTTGGTTATGATGACATTCTTGCTATGTACGAGCTTTACAGTTAAGTCCAAGTGCTTCTTTTTAGTACATTACACTAACATATAATTGCATGATACCCACTGGTGGAAATGGGAAATATTTTATAAAAAATGACATTTTGAAATATGTTTAAAGGACATGATTTTATTTTAGCATGTATGTGAATAAAAAAAATACACTGTTAACTTAGAGTGCTATTACTGCATGGTTTTATGTCACTAGCATAGAAACATAAATCTAAGCCTTGATGAACATGATAAATACGTATGTGTGGGGGAGGGGAAGACTGCAAGGTAACAGCATATATGGAGAGGTAACCCAGTCCTTCCTCATATACTACCAGATGTAAAATTATTACATTTAGGCTGTAGAAGTAGCACATGCTGGTTAAGGCATTTGCCTGCATTGCTAGTGTTTTTTGGTTCACAAAGTATAAAGGTTTATCAAAATGCCACCAATTATGTAGAAAAATATTACTGTCTTCTTACTCACCGCTGTGAAAACCTTAAATCCTACAATTGCGTATAAATTAAAGGGGGAAAAATGTTTCCAGTTACAGCATACATGCCAAGACAGACTCTTTGCCTTCTTGCAACTCCTTGCCCTTCCCATCTTTCCTCCCCTTTTTAGTGTGTAAGTGAAGCTCAAAGTTATTCTGCACCTACTACACTACTATTACTGTTACTGTGATAAAATTACTTCTATAATTATAACTATTTAAAAATTCACAAATGAACCACTGGTGATTTCTAGCACCACAGTATTTTCTAGTCATCTTATAGTGTGTAACTATCCTCTTCATTTTCAGTTGCAAGACACTTAGCAGGGGAATATGAGAAAACAGCAGGAAATGATGAGCATGAAGGAACAGATGATTCTGAAGAAGGAAGGAATAACAATGAAGACAGTGATGTGAACACAAGGTCTGAAGATGATGATAAGACAGAAACAAGTGGTGAAGAATCACCAGGCAGTAGATACCCATTATCCCCTACCATACCGACAACAGATGACTCTATAACATTTACTGGGGATGATGAAACTGTTGAAGATCATAAGGGTCATGATGACAAACACAGAATTCCAACATCATCTTCACCATTAACACCAGACATATGTGAAGGAAATTTTGATGCTGTAGCTGTTCTTCGAGGAGAACTGTTTATTTTTAAGGAAGAGGTACCTGCATTAATTTCAAAATTATGAAATCTAATAATTAATCAAGAGATTATATAATTATAAATGCTTTCTCTCTACACTTAATCATAGTGTCTGTAATTTGTTAGTACTAAAGCTAAATTATTTTGAGAATTATGGATGTCCTATCAATTAATTATTTCTTCTTCTTCTATGGTGCAACAGCCTGAAGTTGAGCCTTGGCCTCCTCCCATGTGGGAGGTTTCATAGTTTTTGAAGTGTGCATTTATGAGCAGTGAGTGAAAAGCCCACTGCCTCTGCACAATTTCAACTCAATCCTGATTTGTCTGCTAGAGCCATCTAGCAGTGAATCAGGAGAGACTTGGGTAAGAAATGGCCACTGAATTTTTCTTACGAAACATTAATTATTTAATGATCATTACTTCCTTTCTACTATTAGCACATAATCCATGATATTAGATTTCTTTAGAAGAATGTAAATATTTCTTGCTAGTCATTTTCTCTTGTATATCACAGACTAGATTAGGCATGCATAAAATACAGTCTGCAAGCTACATGAGCTTGTGACATTCTCTGTGCAATCTGATGACATAAGGTAATCTCTTTCCTCATTGTCCTTTTTACTATGAAACTAAATTGTTTTCTGTGGTTTGGTAATATTAAAACTTTGTGTAACCTCATCACATTTCAGTGACATACTACATTTTATAGTGTTGGTAAGATCAACTTTACAACTTTTTCTATATGATTTTCACTTATATGCATTGTCTCTGCCAGAATTTACATGTTTAATTACCACACAGAGGATGAAAAATTAGGAACATAGTGTATATGTCTACTGAAAGTTTAGCCATGGTTAGACTGCCCATTCGTGATTGAGACAGATAAGCCAACAGCAAGACATAATCATTGTACTTTATGAACAGCTATTTTACAGAGTATGGTCCACTTGGTTTCAATGAAGAACAAACACGGACTGTGTGCATATTTAAATTTACGCCCGTGTTTGATTATGTGCATAACATGAATAACATAAAAATTGTTACTAAAGCATGGTGTCAAATCATATTTAAGCTTGTAATGATTCTCTTCTTGAAACAGATTATGTTAGCCAATGCACTTTCCCCAAGCTACCCACATACATGCTATAATCATACAGCCAATAGTTTACTTCCCACTCCACACAACATATTTTATATGTAGCAATTTATTAATCAAATCACTGTAACCATAATAATAATTTCCCACAATCACAGAATTAAGAATTAAAAACCATTTACAGTACATGTGGCGTTTGACTCAACGTGGGGAAGTGCAAGAAGGGTATCCTGTGCAATTCCGACAACTCTTCTGGAAACTTCCAAAATATATTACAAAAATTGATGCAGCCTACCAACGGGAAACAGATGGAAGCATTGTACTCTTTACAGGTGAATGCACATGTTTTATAACTCTTACAAATTATGTCACGCTTTCAGTTTTAACAAGCACGCGGTCAACAAATTTTTCTGTTGTTAAAGTTCAGTAAGTATGCATAAGTTATTGGTCACTAGATAAGTTCATACATTTCATATTATTATAACATGTAGATTAAATTTAGAGAGCATCTGAGACAAACTATACTGAATCTTTGTCAGTAATGCTAGCCATTTCATGTATTGCGAGTTTGAGAGTTATTTTCATAGTAGAGAAAATTTAAATGTGGTCTTCTGGATTATGATGTCTTGTTTACCAGAGTTTTAGGGAAATGTATCACCCAACCTTTACCCTGAAAACACTGGCAACAAACAGATTCCTCTGAAATGTAGTAATCATCAGGCATACACAGCATTGGAAACCAGAAAATTACAATCAATATAAATGAGGATGTGTTTGTAAACTAATTTGTCAGTAAAATAAATATATTCACTGAGCTATTAAGCAGATTGATTGCAATATCCTTTAACATTTCTCTATGGGAGTCCAATCTTAATTTCTATTACATAAACATGTTATGTGTGTCCATAGGAAAGAAGTTCTGGGTATATAATGGTGACAATTTTATAGAAGGGAGCCCTAGGCCATTGACAGATTATGGTTTACCAGCGTACATTGACAAAATAGATGCTGTTATGGTGTGGAATAAGAACAGCAAAACATTCCTGTATAGGTAAGTTCTATTAGATGTTCCTATATGCACAATGATAAGCCACACAGTCATTTAAATGACTTGGTAGAAGAGCAGAGGTAGAACCAACCCACACTAAGAATCACTGTAACATTTTCCTAGTAGGTATGAAGATCCCAAAATCCAAATCTTGAGGCAAATTAAAAGTTTGCTCTTCATCAAAACTAAATGTATCAACTTGTCAACATTTCCTTCTATCATATGAATTCCAACAGACAGAATTAATACTACAATTAAGAAACAATTCAAATGTACAACACTTTTTAATTTGTAGTCTAACTCCTTATATAAATATAAGGTAACTAATTCTCTTCTTTCACAATTAATGAACTTAATAAAAACTCAATATGATATTAATTATCCAAGCTAATGGAGGGAAGCACTAAAAATCCAAAATCTTCTACTCTTCAACAAACACCATAAACTATTCACATTATTTTCCTTTTTATAAATAAATAGTCCATAACCTAACTTGCTTTATGTCTGTCCTCACAGTATGTTCCACCCTGTTATATAATTATATTAAAATCCCAAATGCACCATACAGTTCAGCAACATCAATGCTACAACTCATAAGCAGTTTCCAACTTCTTCACTCTCCCTTCCTTTACTGAAAGCCTGTTTTGTGTACTGTTGCCAGCAACAGCACATGAAACAGAAACACTAACCCACAGATATAACAGATACTACAGCAACAAAATATCAGCTGAGTAGCTCAGTCAGTATACTGACTGGCTACAGGCTGGGCAATCGGGATTTGATCCCCAACATAGGCAGAAGATTTTCTTCTAGCCTCTGCATCAAGACTGGCTCTGGGGCCTGCCCAGACTCCTGTCCAATGGGTACCGGAGTCCTTTCCTGGGGGTAAAGTGTAGATGGGGCATGCTGCAGACCACTTACCCCCTTCTAGAACCAAGGTTGAGAATGAGTAGGAGCTACCTCCTCTACCCTAAGTGCCAACATTGGCCTGTAACAGGATTGCTTTACTTTTTACAACATAAAAATTAAACACATCATGCTATAATAATAATTTCAGTGATTTGAACTTAACTATGAATGGAATAATTTAGTAATTTTATTCAATATTTTATCTTAAAATAAACACTGAACGAAACTATCATTTGTGTTGAGAAAGAGCAATAGCTATCATACAATACATGAACCTGATGTTGAACACTGCTAGTCAAAACATGTAGTTTGGTAACAACTGAAGATTTAAAAAATAGTGAAAAATGGCGTGTAAAAAATAAGGGTGACAATGATGTTAAAATCAACAGGTTTACGAATTGCAAAGGATATCTGGAAGATATATTTCACTGTATCTCAGATATACTTCAAATCTTACAGATAATTTTTAATTACAGTAAGGACATGTATTGGAGATACAATGAGACAACACAAAGAATGGATCCTGGATACCCCCATAATATTAGCAGGTGGAGTGGAGTTCCTCCTGACTTAGACGCTGCAATGACATGGACGGATGGTTTCACCTACTTCTTCAAAGGAAGATTATTTTGGCGATTTGACAATATCATGATCAGGACTGATGATCATTACCCTTTACCTGCACCACAACACTGGGTTGGTTGTCCAGAGAAGCCAGACACTATTTGGTGGTGACAAGTGTAAAATGGTGAACTATTTATTTTAAGGCAAGAGGACTTGCAAAGAACACTGGAATCTATATTAAAATATAGAAGCACATGCAACTGGATATGAAGTGTTTTAGCAAGTACTGAAGTAATAACCTGGGGACACTGGTTTCTTGTTAGTGTGGTGAATATGGCTGCACAATTAAACATCTCACTCATCACATAAATATGGAGTATGTAATTTGTCATATATTTTTATGAATATGTGGTTCTAAAGACACTTCCAATATTATTTAGACATGTACAGTTTGAGGTTTAGAGTGTAAGCCATGATAAATGTTGAGTATTATGCAACATTTCGGCAAACACTACAGTTGCCTTATATAAGGCTGTTCTACCGTTCCACCTGTCAGCACCATCAAATCTAACTCTCCACCTACTGCCTGCCTAAACAACACTTCCAGAACTTGCCTGACTACACATTGCAATGTTTGCTGATATGTCGATTAATACTAAACATTCAATGCATCTCACACACAAAAGCTGAAGTCATACACTAAACACCAGACATGAGAATCTAAGGACAAGAATTATTTAATCATCTCTGCTATAACAGTATTGACGATGATAATGTGGAAGTGTTAAAGATTTGGAACTGGATCTACTGTATTTCAAAGTTTGAGGAAACTGACTTGCATTTAGCAGCATCATTTGACAGGATAAGGGAATCTGACCTTATTTTCAAAGCCATAGTACAAGTACTTCAAAATTTCTTAAGTGACCACAGTTTTATTGAGATGTCACGATAAACACCTTATGTGGTAACTACTTTTATATCAAATTGAAAATTACTGAAGTTAATAGCAATGTAGTATTAAACTTTTGCTGTAGCTCCAATTCATACGCAATATATATCATGTGTTTAAACTGACATTTTATAGAATAAGTTTGATTTAAACTCTTTTGCTATTTTGAATATATTTGTTAATCTAAATAAAATTTGGTATCTTAACAGACTTGCAAAGTATACTAATACCATCTTGTAGCTTTCAAGATCTTACTGGTATATGTAAGGAGCTTATGCCACCCGAAACAAATTCCTGAATACATCAAGAACAAAAAAGAAAAAGCACATGGGGTCGATTTTCACAAAACAATTCTGTCTCTCAAACAAATGTAAAAATTTAATTTGAGGGAAGATCTTCTGATGCCCATTTTCTTACATGCTTCAGTCAAAACCAAAGTAAGAATTAGTTATAAATTAGTGTTTTGTGCATTATTTCCAGAAGTGTAGATGCATGTTTTCAGACAGGTGGTCTGCATAACATTCACAGAAAAATTAATTAAATTGGTTTATTCAGAAGTCACTAGAATACACACACAGAAATTACTTCTGTAACTGTTTTCTTATAAAAAAAAGCAGATATTGATAAACCATCGAGAATCAAACCTGTGTTTATATGGCATTTCTGATTGGGAATGGTGTTAAGAATAAGCTCCTCAGCTTAAGACAGGAATCACCCTGCAGACTGCAAAGATGAATGAAGTCCTGTTTATTTTGTTTCTATCAATGCAACCAGTAACACTGCATATATACCACAATCAGACATTTTACCTTGTTAAGCACCTTTATAACAGAAGGCAGATATCGATAGTTATCTTTTAATGTCAAACTACCTGGCAGTTGAACCCGCAGGTCCGACACCG
Organism: Zootermopsis nevadensis; assembly: GCF_000696155.1. The sequence goes on along the minus strand of NW_019059776.1, from coordinate 483,263 downwards.
ACAACACCAAAGCCTGCCACCAGACACAATCCTGAGCCAGCTCCATTCATTTTCCATCCTCACAGCCAACCTCCCCAAGATCTATCTTGATAGCATCCTCCCATCTCCTTGTTCTGCTCAGTTGTCATCCGGATTCTCTCAGCTTGTTATGCAATATTCCAAATTCTCCAGGTATTTCATCCTTCCTAGGTCCAAATATCATCCTGAACACTTGTTTTCAAACACTTGTAACCTGTGTTCTTCCATCTAGGTAAGAGGCCATGTTTTCAACTATACAAGATGGATAGGCAAAATTGTTGTTTAATATATCCTGATCTTTAATGTTTTGGATAGCAAATGGGATGATTACAGTTTTTGAATTGAACAAAAACAAGCATTTCCCAAATGTATTCTGTTCCTAATTTTATAATTGACCTCATTTCTATTTGTTATTGTTGTTCCAATATACTTAAATTCTGAAACATTTCCAAATAATGTTACTTGTTTTAACGTAATCCATCTGTTTGGTATTTTTGTTTTCTTTTCCATTTTAAATACAAAACGCTCATGTAAGTTCCATCTCAAAGTAAAAGTCCATTTAACAAACCCATTAACAGCCTGAAATGAAGGGTTTTGAGTGCCTCACATCTGGAGTGGTGGGTCAATGTTTGGAGTACCTCTCCTCGAGCTCCTCCTTAAGCTTGAGTCTACCAACACATGGTGAGGCTGAAATTGCTGGTGTAGGGATACGAAATGGACTGCTTGATCCTTCCTTAGCTAAGGGACCTGCATCCACATTACCCTAAATCCCACAGTGACCGGGAAACCAAAAACTGCAACATTTTTCTAACTGGACAGGGCAAACAGTGCCATCTGTATTCCCAGAGGAGCTATGACATTACCCTCAAGGGCCCACAAAATACCTGGCATTCTGATCATATGTATAGGCCTTTCCTTTTCATTTCTTTCCTAAAATTACAGACACTTCTATCTGGTACACTGTGGCATGTACACCAAATGAAAAGGGTAACATCTTCCGTGGCCTCACCCCGCATACACCTGCCCCAGTCCTGCCAGCCATCCTTGACCTGTCTGTATACCAGTCTTGCCCTTAAGACCAAATGGTTAATAAGTAGTGTTTGCATGATAAGATCTCTGCTTTAAAGGAAGTCCCAGAAGGAATCATTGGTTTCATTTTGTCTTCACCTATATGTCAAACAGTTCAACTTCTTTAATAAGGTAAGGATCACAAGTTCTTTCTTCCTTATTAGGACTGACACTTCCTCGGCCCTTCACCAACTGTGTCCTATATGCAAAAGTTTGCATTTCACAAACAGCTTTTACAGATTCATCGATCTCATTGGAGCAAATTCGCGTTAATGAAACATAATTGTAATTGCAGAGATGACTGTATTTATAATTTTTATTCAAAATCAGCGATTTAAGAATTATGATTTAGAATAAGGATCAGTACAAGATACATTGTAAAACGTTATAAATAATAGTAATTTTTTTCTTTTTTCTTTCACTTTTTGACTTGCTGGTTTCAAAATCGGCGTTATTCTGAATCGGCGCAAATTGAACCAGTGCAAATCGATATACATACAATTAATTTGAAAATTATCCTCCTATTAATGCCTAGGTTGAGTGGTCTCTTCCTTTCAGGCTTTCCAACCTTAATTTTGTATGCATCTCATCTCTTCCATACATCATACATGCCCAACCCATTTCATCCTGCTTGACTTGATCATTCTAATAATATTTACTGAAGACCAAAAATTGTGGAGCTCAACATTAAAATTTTTTCTCCATTCTCATCTCACTTCATCCTTCACATGACCAAATATTCTCCCAGCAAGCTTGTTCTTAGGCACCCTTAACATAAGAAGCCAAGTTTCACACCCATACAGAACAACAGGTAAATTTATAGTTCTATATATTTTAATCTTTATTATTTTAGTTAACAGACAGGAAGGAAAAACTTTCAGCTGCATGATAATCAGCATTTTCATATTTGGTCTGCTCTTAATTTATTCATGAATTCAGTTTTGATTTGTTATTTTCATTCACAAATATTATAGTGGGCCAGCTTTACTTTTTTTCCTGTAGCAAACTGAAAGGTAATGCAGCTCGTTATGTTCTAGGTGAGAAGTTTATTCAAACTGAAATCTTGAAGTATTCTTATCCCAGGACAAAATTGGAGAGCAAAAGGCCACATATCTGATAAAAACAAAACAGATCCTGACCAGGGTCCAGGGTGATGAATATGTATACATTCAAGAGGTATAGATAAAAATAATTAAATATCTACAACATGAAAATCTTACAAATGAGTGAGTATTTAAACAGTAAGTAGCATGTTTATTATTCAGCTAATTATGGGCAGAGCTTGTAAATGTAAGCTAGTGACTGGGTAGAAGAGAACACCTATTTAATCTTTTCATTTTGAGATGTAGTCTACCAAAAAGTGTTCATGAGTCACACAAAATGTTTAATTGCAGATGGAAAAACCTAGGGACAGTATGCAGACTGAGAAATTGTTGTGATTGCATCTGTCCTGTTTGCGATATAAATTAAGAATACCTTAGGATCTTTATGTTCTCCTTACGGTACTGAGCATACCATCTTATTAGTAACAAGAATGGTTAACTTCATGTTTAATGTGGGTTTCTTCACTATCCCTATCAAATTTCAGGACATTTACCATACAATAAAGCTGCTTCATCCAGATTTCTCTCTACCACTCACCATTCAAATGCTCTTTATCACTGCTCATACATAACCTTAATGTTTATAAAATATTGCAACATAAACAAAACTCTAATTTCAGTGGAAACTTTTCTTCTTTGTTCTCTTCACTCTGTCATGAGCAACATGAAAAATTGTCAGTACGTACTTTATCCATTCTTAATGGGGAAGTTGAATTTATTCATAAATCTAGTCTACATAACAGTGATTTCCCCTGATATGGGAAGCAGATAGCATAAAACATTTAAAAAATAATTTATTAAAGTTTTTATATATTAACAATGAGAAAAAGTTTGAAATTTATCATAGTTTGATAATGAACAAAAAAAATATTTAAGTATATATTTTTTGTCAATAAATAAATCTGTAATAGGACACAATATTCATTAGTACAGATAATGAATGAGTATCTGTGTGCATGTAGGTCTTCATGTGAATTTTATGTTATTGTTGTCTGATTTTAACCAAAAGTGGAATGTGTTGCCAGATTTTAGTAAAATTACTCACTATCTGATTTCACAGAAATCTCTTTACCTATTACCAAAGTGTTACATGCATATGGATGAATGGACAGAGCAATTTTAATTGGCACTTGAAAGCGATGTGAAAGTGCCTAAAATGATAAAACTGTTACTTCAGGTAGGCAGTCCTATTTACCACTCACAAGGCCCGAATCTTCATATTTGTACATATTATACCAGAATTTAAATATACAGTACAGTCACTGATTAAGTTGAACAAAACTATTGCTGCCAAGTGCTACAAGGTTCTCCTGATATCAGTTAAGTACTGTTCCATGAAAACAATAAAATCGATTTACCTGTATTACTGCTGGGAGCTGGGAAGTAACGGTTGAACTTTATCAATGAACACACTATATTTAAAATAACATATTCCTATGTGTGAATGAGCTGCTTGGAGAGTGCATTTAGTACACTGAGGTCAGTTAAATGTAATGGACAGTACAAACTTGAGGCTTAATAATTAGCTGATGTGGTTCAAATTTATAATCAGTACTCTATCAGTTATAATATAGTTCAGTAGCTGGAAGATAAAACAGACCCAGCATACAAGACAACAGTCACTACATTTTGAATCTATTTAACTAAATGTTGAAAGTGAGGGAGTATCCCTATTACTTGCAAATAAAATTTGGTGGTGATGGTGGTGGTAGTAGTAGTAGTAGTAGTAGAAGAAGAAGTAGTAGTAGTACTAACAGTCAAGACCTCTTTGCAGTCCACAGCTCATATACATCTGTTTCTATTAATGCTATTCTCCTGTTATATAATAACTGTTCCCATAACTCTAATTCTCCCACTTACATTTAATTTTGTACAGGTAAATTCTGACTCTTTATATCATAGCATCTTTATCTAAAAATTTAACATCGCCTACTTACAATATTATTCTGTTGATTTTGCCAAATAATCCTTAATAGAGACATGTTAATATTTAGGTTGTTGTAAATTAAGAATATATTCAGATGAAGATGATTGATGTGATCTATTCTTAAGTATTAACTCAGCATTTGACTGAAGGAACTGAGGAAAACCCTCTGTTAGGATATGTGAAGGATCTATAGTGGAAGTTTGTACTCCCATTTACTACAGAAAGTAAAACTGACAGTTAAGTATTCAGGTTACTCAGTGTATCATTCTTAAAAGCAATAGGAATCTATTAAATTTATTGGGTTTGGATGTTATCCATAAATACACAGCAATACAAATATTTCAGCTGTTGTATAAAAATCATTGCACAGTAGCCACTTTCAGTAACATTCTGGTGGAAGGCTATATCATGTTATGGTGACAATTTGGCACTTTATGATATATTGTAATCAGCATGTTAATTAAAATGAGTTGCTTATGTTTGTCTAATGTCTGGATAGAGGTCAATGTTTCAAGAGAATTGGGACAATAGCCCAACACAACAAAAAGTATTGAATTCCAATACAACACTTTCTTCATACATTTCATCAGTTTTTATTGCATTCTTAAGCATCTAGGGGAGAAACTAAGCTGTTTTAATACTGATCGATTTTTCATATTATTGTATGTACTATATGGGTACCAAAAGTAGTACTGTTCCTAAAAATGAGTGACTCAGACCATTTTACATTTAAGCAAATATCTGAAATGTCAATAGATTTTGCTGCCATTACTGTAGCATTTTAGTTCATAGGTTAAAATGGTTTAGTTCACAAATGTTCAAATAATGTAAATATTTCTGCCAATTTATTTGTAAAATACTTTTTAGTGGAGTTACATAGTAATGGGTCAACCAATCTTTACATGCATACGAAGAATATTTATCAGGGAAAATTGGTACATGACTGACTAGTCAATCCTACTCATATGCTTGCAATATACAGTTATGTTGATAAGAATGACACATGTGTTATGCTGGCATCCTCACATCATTTCAGTACACTTCATTACATATAAACTAGTAAAAATTGGTTTACTTATCACTTCAGGTGTTATCATATTCACATATTAGGTACAATACTGAAAGCTGCAATTTCAATAGAACAATGTTTATAATACTTAAATAACAATACAGACAAAACTAGAATAGGCTGGCAAATTATATCACTTATAAAGGCAATACTACAAATAAGGTACACTGTTAATAAAATATGCATAGGATATCTTGGAATCACTGCAGCTTGGACCTTCTGTTGAATAGGCAAAAGTATCAGTTCCATATTTTGAGCCATAGATCTGTATAGAAACCATTCTCTTATGGACTCTAAAATGGTGATGGTAGTTTTGTCTTGTATACACGAAAGAAATGCCATGTATGAATTCAGTGTGTGGGTTACTTTCAAAGTATTTGCTTTCTGATATTATACACACATACACATTCCAACTACTATTCTATGCCTGAAAACATTGCTGGAAACCACTTTCCAACAGTCCTCTCAGTGTTATAAACACACTGTCCTGAATGCCTTCAAGTGATTCAAAATGAGACCCTCTCAAGAACTTTACTGACTGGGTTTGTGGTATTTTCTGATTAATGTGATGCTGGCATTCTCCCGACTCTTTTAAAAGTGTGCGCTTGGCTGACCTGTATTTTAAAGGAAAACATCAGAACAGATCCACATGGCTTTCAACTTTGATTTTCACAATTTAAATATGTTTGTTCTTGGAGACTGTGGTAACTATACATTATGTTTTCCAAAGGGTCTTTCTCAAGCAATCTCGCCAAAAGGGTTTCTCCAAAGTTTTTCTTTCACACTAAGATTTTTCATAGATTTTGTTTCATAATCAGATATTTTGTCAGTCACTCCAACAGCTTTCATATTCATGTCCAGTTCTTCTGCTTTGTTATCTATTATATAAATCAGTGGTCATTTATCACAATTTCAGTCATTTTTATGTTTTGGTCAGTTCTTGAAGTTGCCACACACACAATCTTATGTTGCCTATAAATTCTTCTCTCCCATCTTGAAATGGCTTTACCTACACAAAGCCCATAGTTTATCCAGTCACTGTTCCTGTTCTATAAACATGCTATAACATTAAGTGGCATTTTTCTTCAATTTCATTACAAATTTGATGTTGATTTTATATTTTAACAATGCATAACTCATGTTTTTTGACAAAAAAGAAATACTGCAACTTGAAAACAAACTGTTTGGTACATAACTGCTGAATCACATCATTACATGATCCAGAATGTGCCAACTTAACCAGTTTGCCTTTTACTGTTGGGAAACACCTGTTTGCTTAGACATCATACATACATTTCTCTGGCAAAACAAGGCATATAATTTTGTCAGCACAATACACACTTCCATCCATTTTATATCCTATCTGCCACTAATAGGGTTATTCATTGAATTTGTGTATTTTACCATTATTTGCCAAACATTCGCCTGTTGTCAAAATCCTACTAAAGATCACTTCACTAAATAACCAGTGAGATGTGTAGATATGTTTATGGTTTTACGCCATTTCATTGTAGTGATGCGCATGTTCTGCATAGGTTATACCTTGAGAGATCATTGTGATTTTGGAAGTGGAAGACTTTAAAACTGAGCAATATCATACCATTCATTACTGTGTTAGAATATGCTGCTGCTAATATCATGAAACTAATTGGAACTCATGGAGAGGAATGTTTGAACAGAAGTTTTAAAATGGTACAAGAAGTTCAAGATGGGATGGCAGTTCATAGCAAGTGATGCATAGTTGGTTCATGTAAGGTCAACCACACAAGATCAGATTCCTTGTGCAGATGAAATAATGAATGAAGACAGTTAAATTTCAGTCATAGAATTAGCATCTCTGTTGTACTAATGCATTGATAGATCCCATGCCATTGTGCAGATCACATGAAAATCTAAAAAGAATGTTGCTAAATGAGTCCCTCACCAACTGATACCCAAACAAAAGGAATTGTGACATACGTATACAAATATATAATGAAGAGATATGAGCTTTATGCAGCAGGGAAAATGATGATGTGGATTTTGGAACAGTGTAGACTCACAGGTGGATGCCTATGTTTCAGAGAAACCTATTGTAACTTCAGGGCTGACCCCTTACTGGCACAGATGTTTCTCCCCTCAATCCTTGTCTCTAATTAGCTCACTCCCTCAGCCTTTCTCTTCTTCTAACCCTATATAAATCCCTCAATTTATCAGCATTGCCACTATAGCCCTGAAGATGGAGACAATATGTTTCTCCAAAACACTGGAATCTACCCGAGGTTTCATGGCACCATAATGAAGAACTGTGGAGTTCTGGACATAATGAGCAAGATTCAACTGTGAACTGTGAGTGGTGAAGAAATGTGGCTTAATCAATATAACCTTGAGAGCAAACAACAGTTATCCGAAAGGAAGCATTTGGCTTCACTATGACTGAAAAATTTGTCATCAATGAAATATGCTGAAAAACAGATGAAATTTTTTAAATTTTGTTACATAAAAAATCTAGAACACTTTTTTTTATGAAGTGCACACAATATGTTGGGCTAGTATTTTGGCATTTTGAGGTCCTTACACTATCACATTAAAATTTGTTAATGAAATGTAATTTGTGCCAACTTATTAAGTAGGGTGACATAAATGGCCTCCACATGGTGTCCTCTGGGCAGAGACTAAATGATCTACTTGTCAACTCAACATGTGCCCAAAGAATTATTGGGATACAAAAAAGGCGAAAGGATTACATAAGAGCCTGGACATTAGCAATCAAACCACATATAATTAAAGTCTTGTTATTGTATTGTACACAAAATATTGTGTAAAGGCACATTTGTGCATGTGCTTAAACATCTCCATGCCATGAGGACTAACAGGCAGTGGTGATGTAGGTTCATGAATTCTTATCCTTAGATGGAGGTGAGTGCTCAGCTCCTTGCCCTGGTGGAATCTGGTACCCACTGGACAAGAGGCCATGTGTGTCACAGAGGGGTGTGGATGCACTAACAAGGAGAAAAATTCCTGCTCCTGCCAAGATTCAAACCCCACTCATATGGTGTAGTTTGCTTATTTTCTACCAAATGCTTTCATGGCCTGTTGGTTACGTAGAGATACTGCACCTTTTTGCCTTGTCTTTATTTCATTATAATGGCATTCCTTCTTCATATTACATAATAAATACAGATGCCTATGTTAAAGTCTTATATACAAAATTGCACTGTGTCAGCTGTTAAAACATAAGAGACCAGCATTGCACAGTAAGACATGGCTTCTCCATCACAATAATACTAGGCTATGCAATTCTCAAACTGTACAACTGAGTACAGTAACGTGTTACCCCATGTTTGATCTGGTACCATGCAAATTCAGCTGTCATAGCTGAAAGTTTGCCATGTTCATGTGTCACAGTGACGGTACTTCAGAAGCACTGGAAGAAATGTGTATATATGTGAGGAGAGTATTTCAAGGAAGAAAAAGTTCCACTTCGCAGAAGTGATGCCATAGACAGTGATGGCAGATACAGTACATGAATTAAATGAGTAACCCCTGTATTTCAATGACATGTTAAAGTTATCTACATTTGAACATGCATACATATAATACAACAGTAACACATTACACAAGATCACACTTTGATGTGATTCTCTCTTTCAGTAGTTTCACATCACAAATTATAGAACAAAGTTTCATGTTCTGAAATCTTGTAAAGTTGTTAATGTATGTTAGTGGTGTTACTGTTGTTAATATTGCGGACATTTTACACTGAACATGTGACTGTGGCACATGATACCTTCCTCAAGGCCAGTGTGCAGTGAGATGAAACAAGGGTGGAAAGATGTATTCCTCTGGAGTATATATTTCAAATGCATTCTTTTTAGTTGTGCATACCTCATCAGTCTTCTTGTTCACTGCAGATATTTATTATTGCAAAGATAATAAACAGCAGACATGATACAGCATAGAGATAAATAAAAGTTTCAAGTATTCATGAACCATATTCATGTACAAGTTTGTTGTATAAGCCACGTTTTGAGAACTTGATGAAATAGATTTGAGCTTGTAAATATGTTTCTATTAAAATGGATTGTCTTTTGGTATGTTACTCTGTTCTGTTCTGACTGATGTTTCTATGAAACTATAACAGTGAATTGTGACTGAGGGTAGTTTCAGATTGCACTGTTGTTAATTCACAGAAGGAACATAACTCTCTTCTGACAATGCACAGATTTAAACAATGTGCTCAGGCCAGTGGCTAAACCAATTCCACTTACTACCTTTACTACTGACTTAAATTCAGCCTTCTAACTTGCATCATTTCAAAGACTTTTGAATACAGCTACCATAATTCTGGTAACCAATTATTTGCTGGAAACACTGTCACCTACCATAACCAGCAGATTGATGAACAATGAAATGGAAGGCATTCTGTCGTACACTCAGTTTTCTCACCTCCTCCACACTTTTGAACATTTAAATTTATTGAGAACATTGACATAATTTTTAATTTCTTATAAACATTTATCACTACTTGAAAAAAATTATAATAGTAGTAAGAGGTGTAATTCTTAAACTGAAACACAACATAAATAGCTAGGTAGATAAAACAGAAATGAAACATGACCATCAGCAAGTTTCTTGCCCCATTAAAAACTGTGGCTTTACTAAACCAGCATTTACCTGATCAAGTGAAATGCTTGTTGCTGATTATTTAAGTGAAAAATTATCCCAAGAATAAGTGAAAGCACACAAAAAAAGCCCAAAGATAGTGGAGGAAGAAGATTAAAACAGTCTTTAAAATTGGAGTTCCTTCAAGAAATCCATTGCTAAAATACAAGATGTTTTATATCTTTGTGGTTCACCCATACCTCAGCAATGAAAAAGTGGTGGAAAAATTAAAAAAGCACTGTAGTGCAGGAAAAATATGCCCTGGAATCAGTTCCTTAAGCCACCGCTTGGTTCATTCAGAATTATGAAAATTGTTAGACTGGTCATCATGGCCCATCACCTTGGACACTGAGATCATAACACCTAAAGCCACTTGATTTTCATGGGGACAAATGAAAGAGATAACCTACAGAACCAAAGTACACACAAGAGAGGAACTGCATCAGATTATGAATGCTACTGCTTTCATATCAGAACACCGCAAAATGATTCAACAGACAGCAAAGTATGTCTCATAAAAATCTAACAGCACATGTATTCTATATGTAAAAAAAATGCCTTAAAATCAGAAGTTAATACAAACCTTTAAATAATATGACTGGATATACAAATAAATAAATTAGTGAATTCACTATCCCATACAAATAAATATTTCTGCCTTGAAAAATAATGTAGCCTTCCAGTCTCACTCTTTATTCACTACTGTAGGCCCATATTGGTAGCCTAATGGTACCAGCTGTCACTACTTAAAACAATCATAACTCCCAAGGAACATTCACTGAAACCACAGTTACTCACTGGACTGCTCATCTCTAGTCATCTAGGTGGAACATCTGCATATGCTTGAGTGTTAAAGTGTCGTACATTATGAGCTCATACAATAAAGGAGTTTAGCAGTACATTTAAAGTGACTAAGAAAGGAAGTTCAATGGGAATGAGAATTAGGATTGATGGCGTTACATCATAACAATGCATGATCACACATACAGTTACTTTGGCCAGTCTCAGCAATACATTGGTACCCTCCAACCACATTTATCACATTTAATAATTTAAATTGTGTTCCTAGATTGGAATGTGTCATGAAAGAATAAAGCATTTATGATGTGCCTCTCAGTTGAAAATGTAACCTGGGAACTCAATAAGAAATGAGTTTCAACAAGTAGCAAATCCACTGGAATCAATGTGTGAATTTGTTTTCCTTCCCACTGTGTTGTCCTTCAGTTCTGTTTGTTCTGTCTGTAAAGTGTATATAGTGAATGCATAATAGAAGTCATGTCTGTCCATCCACCTGTATGACTCATTTAAGAAATAACATAGCTTGATTAAATCTGGTACTCAGGTATACTAAAGTTAACAGACTAATTTGTCCTATGAACCCATGCTTTACCTGGCACTCAAGCTGATCATTATGGATTTCCTAAAAAGTTAATACATGAAATAATATGGCATGTCTCATTAAGACCCACACCTTTCATTTGCATCATACTCAGGTAATGCATATATTTAATGAAGTAGAAGGAAAAAATGTCTCCATGCAGTGTAATGTCTGCACTCTTCTTTATCTCTGCAGCAGTAGACCTGTAAAATGAATTCTTCTTGGGCTACCAGCTGTGCAAGGTGGTTTATTGAAGAAAACACCAATGTTTCGAGAACCATCTTTGTCCTTGTCCTTGACCCTGATGACAAAGACAGTTTTCAAAATGTTGATGTTTTCTTCAATAAACCACTTTACACAGTTGGTAGCCCAAGAAGAATTCAGTATACTTAGTTGCCATGAAAGCTTTAGATCATACAGACCTGTAGAATATTTAACTTAAATGGACATGACCAGTACTGTATACATAACTGTGAAGAACAAATGTGGACATTAGAAAGGTATACTCCACAACAAAATAGTTGGAGAAGCACAATTTTAAATTCTATTTGCATCAATCTAGAAAATTCTCAATGTTAATTTCAGTGTTGCAAAGACTTAAGAGTGACAATAAACCCCCTAGATGTTATTTAATGCATTTTTCAGAGCACTATACAGCAACATACCTGGGCGAGGTACTACCACTTCAGCTCGCATTAATATTTTGAAAGTAAACCATCAACAACAAATCATAAATATTCATACTGCAACCAAAGGGTACGTCCCGTAATACAGAGTTGATGCAAGCCTTATAATTTTATTCACTAATTGGGCCGAATGTGAACCACATGGGATATTAAGAACATATTAATATAACAATGATATCCATGCCATAGATAAAATTCCAGCCATGAGCAGAAGTAATGCGCCTCAGCCATTTCAGATTCTTGTATGTTCAACAACTTCCTGTGCAGTATGATAAGCTGATAAGATTTTATTATAAAAAATATCCCCCTAACCATATAAGGTCACACAGTGTAAACCTCACATTCACTTTCATTTATTGTGTTATGCAGTCATGTCCATAACTGTATGGGACAGCATTACTACTGCTTTCCACACTGGATTGCAAATGGTGAATCTACTTTAACAGAGCTTTTTAAATATAATTATTTAATATGACATGGCAATTAGTTAACCTATAATAATAAAGAGATGGCTTCAATTTTGAAATATGTTATACAAGTACAAATCCTTTTGCTTTTCTCCAAGTACAGTGAAATGTTACCGCAACGAACTCCGGAAAACCTTTAAAACAAACTGAGTGTAAATGTATCATGCAAGTTAACACAAGTCATCTTCAGGCAATGCATTTGCACAAATGTAATATTTATACTCAGTGAGAAGACTAACTCAGACACAATGCATCTGACTTGTATCCTGGCAGTTATTGGTTGAAATCTCAATAAGGAAACTCAGTCTTCATTCATTTCCTCTGCTTTTCTGTCAGTCCCAGTGAATGAATGCAGAATATAACGAAACCATGACTACTTTCTTTGAACTCCTTATATAATAACAATCAAGGCAATTTCACAAAAACTTCTTGGTTGAACTCTAAGAGAAAAGAATCAGTCACTTTAACCCATTTTTGTCTTTCTAAATACAGGAAATTATCTTACAGTCTAAACTTATCCTGTACCCACTGTGAAATTGTACTCGAAATTTAATAACTGTGTACGCTACAGTTTTGTCCAAATGTTAGTAACTGAACGTCTCACAAGGGCTTAAAATATGAACTAAAAAAAAAGATACTCAGTGCAAAGCAGAAGAAACTGATTACCAGTAGTATTTTAAAAATGTCTGCTCTGAACACAGCTTTTTACTTCCACAGGATGTGAATATGAACATTTTTTGGCATGGCCTTACTTTGCAAATTCACATTTTCTCACACTGTGTCAAAATTATTTACTGTAATGTTTGAATCTTTTTATACATTTGCAATTTTCTATAAACATCTGGTTGTGTCATAGGATGACCTAACTTTGGTCTATTTCATAACAACGGAAGTTACGCTTGACCCAGATTTGTTATGTAGGCTGAAGACCAATATGAATTGCATATCTATTTCATTCCATGACATTCAGAATTTTGTGATTAAATGTTCATAATTGTGAACAAATTAACTTATTTCTTACAGTTACTTCAACTTTTTGACAATTTAAAAACAGGAGAATATTTTTGTGTTTATTACAGGATTGCTAGCTTACACATAATGAGGTTTACTTCAATGGCTTACACAAAATTTTATTTTACTTCAGTTTGTTGTATTGACTATTCGCTGTAGAAAATGGAAAATGCTAATTTTATGAGCTGATAAGGTATCCATTTTGTCACAGCAGAATTTGCTCATTATCTCCCTATTCACATTCATATACTGAAACTACTGTGAATAAGATAAAAACTTCCATAATGCTCATCCACTGAGGCTGTTACTTAAATAGTAGCATAAATAAACCTAGCATTAATTCTTGACTTCCTTGTAACAATAACCACTGTTTTTACCCTCTGTGCTATTTATTTTCTTTCCAGGAATTCATGTACACTGACTTCATAGATAAATTTTTAAGAATAACCTTAAGTCACTCTACAGAAGAAAACTGTGAGTTTCCTAATGTCTATGAGAATTAGCCACAAATGTATTTACATCCCACATTAAATATAAGATCAGTTTCTGCGGAATTAAGATATACAATCCATGCAACTAATAAACATTAATAACTCTCAAAAATGGAAGATTAAGAAATTGTTCAGGACATGATGAGAAACAGATACTGAATTTTATAATGCACATGTATAAATGGCATCACATACTTTCAGCATTCATCAGCCCAATCAAGATTTCTGACTGTTGCATAAGTATGTCAAATCACTTGAAACAACAGAAATACTAGCAATTATTATTATTCGGTTGCACTATTTCCCACGTAGGCAACTTCATATAAAAAATAAATAGTCTAAAATGTTGGTATACTAAAAAACACATGGCATTTCATCAAATACAGGTAAAAGTGAAAGAACACATTATATACATAGTATTTGGTAAATACATATTTAATATCTCATTGCTGTGCTGTATCTGTTTCTTAGACACGAGGCCACTGTGAGACAACACTCAACATCAGATCCTGTTTCTAAACCTGTGATATTACTACATTCTCAAACTACTGTCTCCAATTTCAGTAGTAATGTGATATAATTCCACTGCACAGATAAATGCGAAACACTTCTGACATTGCATATGACAAATGTATAATAATTTTATTGTAATAATAATATAATGTACAAACAATGACTTGGAACTCGCTATCATCCACACAATTGCTTTGTGAAGAAATGTTTTGTTTACATTTACAAATTTCCAATTACCATCTGCTAGATTGATTTCAGTGTTCAACATTAGCTGCTGACAATTACTTTTAGACTCCACCAGGGATTCTTTTAAAAGTTGCGTGAATTCAAGTACAGTAAATTATTATCCTACCTATTTACACTATTTACACAGAATTCTTTTGAAGAGGAGAAAAGCAACAAAGAAACAACACACACATGAAGCAAAGCTTCCAGAACTTCACACATTAATACACACCAATGGTTAAATAGGGTGTTCAATACTGTGTACATAAACCCACCCCATGTCACACATGTAACAGGTACTCGCTTCTTGTTGCAGCCCTTTTTCTGCAGTCAGGACAAAACCACTTGCCCTTAGGTGGCACCATTATTCCTACACATTCAAAATGAAACCATTCAATTGTACAGTCTTTACCATCACATGCAATCATTTCTGAAACTTCATCATATGGACACTGGCAGTAACAATACAAATTTTCATTCTTTTGCTGCACAGCATCACCTTCTCTTGCAGCTGACACTGAATTTGTTTGTACTGCTGATGACGACTTAACTTCACTATCTGCATCAGACAGATCGTCATCATCATCGTCATCATCATCATCATCATCGTCTTCCTCATCTTCATCATCCTCCTGTTCTTTTTCAGCCTCACTTTCACTGTTTGACGACTCACTGTTGCTTTTCTTTGTGTCCTCTCGGTCACTGTCACTATCTTCCACAGCCTCTTCCTCCGACTTATCCTCATTAATGGTTGGAAACTGAATACGTTCAGGCGCGGAGACAGCGCTGCTACATCCTGCTGATGGCTGCACTACTGGTACCGGGCTGTTGCTTACAGCAGGCATCACCTTACGCCACTTAACCGGTGGGTGATCGGGTTCATCATCACTAGAATCCCCATAAAATTTCTTGGGAACTCGCTTTCTTTTGGAGAGGCGTTTGCTATCTGTTTCTGAGCCACTGCCTGTGCTATGATATGCTGTAGTGGGTGTCAATGGTTCAGGATGACTAACAAGGAAGGGATTTTGAATGGGTCGGGCATGTGTGGCCAGGGTTGTAGTATTCATAGAATTGCTTGCAGATGTTGGCAGGGTTGATTTGGAAAAGATGGGTGATTGAGTGCTGTAATAGTCTGTGGGAATGTTGAGTTTCAATTTGCTTTCAATTTTATTCTCTGAACTATGCTGATGCTGTGATTTTTTATGTTTCTTTATTTTTACTTTCTTCTTTGGTACAGGTTCTTCAATGGAACTAGCTGGTGGTGACTGACCAGACTGTGACATTGTGCCATTGTTAACAGGAGCCACTGCTGCCAATAAAAGAAGCTGGTTTCGTTTTTCTGCGAGTAATTTGTTAGCAAGTCTCTGAGGATGTTTATCATAAAAATCCTCATCTGTCTCTGTTTCATCTGTGTCTAAATCTGATTCTCTTACAGGCAATTCCATGTCCTCAGGTTCAACTAAAGTGGTCAGAGATGGAACCTCATCCTGTTCAGGGGGACCATTAGCTGCTATCTCTGTTGCACCTGCTTTAGCAGGCGTTGCATTCTCAACTTCCTCCAATTTTCTCTTCTTGGCCCTCTCGCTCCTGCATTCTCGTCTGGCTGCCTGGCGCTGTCTGCCTTCTGAACCTGAACTATCTGAATCTGAGCTCTGACTAGAGGAAGAGCCTGAACTGCTTGAACTAGAACTGCTACAACTGCAGTTTGTACCACAACTACATGTGCTTGAGTCACTATTACTGCTGGAATCACTAGATGATGAACTAGCACTACGTTTTCGTTTCTTCTTGGGCGACTTTTGTTTCTTCTTGGTTGGAGAAGTGGTAGCTTGAACAGGTACAGCTGCAGCATCTTTCTCTCTCCCATTTTCAATATTAAATGATGTTGCATTAGTATAACAGTAATTATGATCAGCATCACAAGCTTTCTTTTCTTCTCCTGATTTTTCATTTGGTTCTTCTGTTTTCCCAGCATCTTGTTGCAGACTCACATGCTGTACACCTGCTTCTGACACCAACATATCTTGTAACTGCTCTTCTATGTCTACTGAATGACTTGTCCCAGCAGGGGGACCACAGTAGTCATGATCCATATATATCACTGAAATTATTTCTGCAGCTGACCTCTCATGTAACTGAAACTGTAATTCTTTTTCAGTGTTTTGCATTGAACTTTCACCAATTTCAGTGTGCTGATTTTCTCGTCGTTCCAAGTTTGCTTTATAAGTCTTGAAGTTATCCCAAATTCCATCTACAACTTCAACTGGTTGCTGAACATCTTCATCCGTCTGAGACAAAGTTTCAGAAATTCTTTCTGCACCATTTAAGTTTGTGCTTTCATTAATAGCTACAGATTTTGTATCAATTTCAGATGTATTTGTTTTAACATTTAATTGTGTCTCTTTCCTTTCTCCATCGTCATCAGAATCATCACTTTCTGATGATAAATTCAAGGGGGGAAGGTCATAGACATCTACAACTTTAGATTTCTTCTCACCCACATCTTTTTCTTCATATTTGGCTCCTTCACCCAAGTTTTCTGCAACAGGTACTTCTATAGCAGCATTCGCTACATCTGCTTCTGACATTGTCGTCATTGTTTTAGTATCACACACCTGTGATTCTTCTCCTTTTATTGAATTACCCCTGTTGACTGCATCTTCATGGGCAAGTATCTCTCCTTGATGAGATTCACTCTCTGTCTTAGTTTTATCTTCTTGGTTTTCAGTTTCTCCTGTAGAGCCATTTTCTTGTAATTTTGTTTCGACTGTATTTTTTGGTGAGGAAGGCTCACGATGTTTCTCCTGGTGTTTGGTTAAAAGTTTCCTTGATATGAAACGTTCTTCACATTCACTGCATGGATAAGGCAAATCACCAGCATGGAGCCTCTTATGAACTTTCAACGCCACTGCTCGTGAAAAGCTGCTGTTGCATTCTTCACATACAAAAGAATTGGGTGGTATACAGAAATGGTAGACATGAGGCCATTTCTTCTGTAAACATTTCTTGCAAAGAACACTCTCAGTACCGTGCTTCCAGAACAGGTGTTTTGTAATGTCGGGTTTGTTTCGATATGCAATTCCACAGCGATAACAGAGATGATGTAGTTTGTGTTTCCATACATGGTTTGACAGCTTCTGTTGATCTTCAGTAGTTTCCAGACACACATCACACGCATGATGTCTCTTCCGCAAATGTACCATAAGTCTAAAAGCAGAAGGTAAACCATCAACTGTACACAGACAGCAGCGAAAGCTTATATTACTTTCTGGTACATAGATACCAGGGCATAAATGACACAGCAGCTCACTGTAGCTGTAGAAATTGGATTTACACATAATGCATAAAAGAATTGTCTTCTGGTGCATCTTTCTATTATGCACATACAATTCTTTATGTAGGTTTGTCAAGAAATGACAGTGGAAACATTCATATGTCCTATCATGGGGGCGCACACAAGTTTGGTCCATATTATCGTAGGAGTCTGTGTTAAAGAACATTTGCTGCAATTCAGATAATGAAGTTTTTAATCTATCTACAAAACCATCAGCTTCTGTAAGTTCCCCGCTATCAGAGCAAACCACCGGAGCAAAACGATGTTCCGCTAACAAATGCAATGCTAACTGTTTACCATTAACAGCTATTTTCTTAGCATGATTACAGTATACACAATTAAGGCAGGAAACTTTTACAGATTCCTTCAGTAACATTTGGATATTCATGGTATCCAGACTTTCCTCAAGTGTCAGTTCCAAAAGAGGTACTTCATCACCTGCTAACTGCACACTTTCTGCTGGTTCATCAGTTTTTTCATGTTCCAAAACTACACATTCTTGAGTTTCCTCTGCTGTATTTTGTACCTCTTCAGTGTCACTCTTTGGCTCATCTTGCTTACTATCTTCTACTTCACTCATTTTATCTTCTATAGCATGTTTCTCCACATCATTAATAACTTCTTTCTGTAATTCTGTTTTTTCTTCTTCTTCACTCCTGTTTTCATCAACAACAAGAGACATTTTATCACTATCTGCATTATCAGCATCTGACTCACTTTTCTCCTTATCCTTTGTCCCCTCATAATGATCACTTTCCTCAGACGATGCTTCTGAACTAGTAGAACTGTCCTCAGTATCATCGTCTGACTCAGATGATTCAGACTCTGAATCAACTTCTGTGGCACAAGGTGTCAGACTAATTTTTGTTTCTGTTTGTGATAATTTTTTTGGGTTGACATCATATTTTGGTGAAAATTTTGAATTTGTTTCCCTCTGCAGTTGTAGCTGTGACTTTGTATCACTTTCTACACTTGGCTGCAATTTTTCCATGGCAGGACTTTCAAGCTTATGACTGTTTTGAAAATCTGTCATGCTCTCAAAAGCTGACTTATCTGCTTCTATCTCTCCTTTGTGCACGCTTTCTTCAGATTCAGAAGAAATTTTGCTACTTTGGTTATCATAGCACTCATCACTTTCTTGAATTTCCTTTTCTTTGATATTTATACTGTTATCTTGAACATCTTCGTATCTCTTATCGTCACTAGTTTCTGTACAGTTCTGGTTTATGTTTGTAGTAGGTGATAAACTTGTAGGCTCCTGGTCAGATATTTTCTTTGTAACCACTTCCTGACTTTTACTTTTACAGGTTTTGACTTTTGATGCAGCTACTGGTTTCTGCTTTTCTGAGGGCTCGTGAATGTTTACATGACAGAAAGCAGCTGCATTACTGATATCATAGTCATCATCAATATCTGAGAGATCTCTAGATTTTTCCTGACTTTCTCCTGTATTATCAAGCATCGTGTTTGGTTTCTGGTTACTTTTCTTCCCCGGAACTTTTCCCAATGGAATTAAATATTTTGTGACTGAACGAGAATTTTCTTGAATTGTAGGTTGGGAATTCTGTGTTGATTCTGGAGGTCTTTCAAGTGTAGAAGGAACTGAAGAACTGGATGATGGTGGTGGTGGGGGCGGTGGAGATGAGCTACTGTTTGTAAAGGCTCGACGACATGTTGGAAAATGTGCACCTCGCAACCCGCATAAGAAACATGCCTTGTCAGTGTTAATCACCAATCCTTCACTACAAGAGTGATCAAAGAAGTTTTCTTGCTCTGTAAATATTCCGCCGCCCCCCCCCCCCCCCCCCCCCCCCGTGTGCTGCATGCCCAACCCATCACAACCTCCTATAGTAGTTCACTATCTTCACTATGCTAGGTGGCCTGTACAATTCTCTCAGCTTGTTATGCAATATTCCAAATTCTCCAGGTATTTCATCCTTCCTAGGTCCAAATATCATCCTGAACACTTGTTTTCAAACACTTGTAACCTGTGTTCTTCCATCTAGGTAAGAGGCCATGTTTTCAACTATACAAGATAACAGTCAAAATTATTGTTTTATATATCCAGATCTTTAGTGTTTTGGATAGCAAACGAGATTGTAAACTTTTTCAAATTATGTTACTTATAATTATGTTTCATCACTGTTACCGACGTTGAAATCACATTATCCCAATTTATTTAGTTTTGTCTACATTTACTACAAGGCCTATTTCTTTGCTAACATGCAGGTCAGTTTTTTCACTCTTGGTTATGGTACCCACACCATCCCCCAACAAACTGACATCAGCACGGGCAAGAACTTGGTGAAGACCATTCAATTTGAGCCCTTCCTGATGACATGTTGTAGAGCAAAATTAAAAAAAAAAACACTAGGGGTAAAGCATCCCCATTTTACAGCATTGTGCTTTGGGAACAGATCTGACAGGTTACCTATACAAACTCTACTAAATACCCCATGCATACACATCTTAATTAACCTAACGAGTTTCTTTGGTATTTGAAACTCAAAATGCCATACAATACATCTCTTCTTAGTCATATGCCTTCCTGAAATCCACAAATAGTTGTGTACTGACCCATCATACTCAACTTTTTCTCTATTTGTCACATAGAAAAGATCTGAAATATAGTTATCTTTTTGTCACACAATTAAACTCAAAATTGTCCTTTTCAACAGTTGAAAAAGGGCGAGTTTCAATCCTTAGTGGTTAGTTCTCTTGGAAATCCTTACTCAGGTGAAAAACAAAAACAAATCTGTAATGTCGAATTAATAAAATGAACTGCAATTAATGTATTTATAACCATAATATAAATAACACTAGCCAAATTAATTAAATCTTCAATTAGCTCTTCATACACAATTCACTCTTTGCTCCTAACAGAAAACCAATGAAATGTAAGTGTGACTCTCCCCTCTCACAAACAAACAAGTTGTTTGTTCCAGAGCCTACAGCCCTAACCTGAGGACAAGGTAAGTTCACAAACCAATTCTTGCATTCCCCTACATACACTAAAAACTACCAGTTCTCAAACAGGAGACAATACATAAATCTCAACCAAAAACAGGAATTGCCACCCCAAAGCCCTCTCACGGGACAGATACAGGCCAGAAACAGAAATAAATAAAAAACAAAAACCTTATCTCATACCTGCTTGAAAATGTATGCCAACCCAAGACCCCCCCCCCCTTTTCCAACTCTGCCTCTTTCCTCCCCATGCCTGTGCACTGGATACCAATCAGAAAGAAATGGAAAATGGACATTGATCTGCACCCACTAATTCCATCAGCTATTACCCACTCTGAGGCTGCCACCATATGCATCCTTCAACAGGAGGCAAATGTGTCAGCTCACAATCTTAATGTAGATGTGAATTCAAGCAGTTATGAGATTATACTGCCACGTAATGCATACCAGGGTTTGTTTGGTGGTTTCAGGTTACAGTTCTGACACAACTTTACTGAAGTGGTGTATGAGGGCATCTTCTAGGTACCTGTTCTGGAAGAAAAAGAAAGTTTCAAAACCTCATACAGCAATTCACGTACCTTCATAAATAATAACTGCACTTGACATGTCCATATCCAAACTGACAGCAATAGCAACCTGAACTAGTATAATTTTACAGCTTTTGAAAGTCTAAACATGAAACTTATTTTTCTGGCTATCAGGATGACTTTAAAGCTTATATATCTTTGTTGGTGCATCTGCTTGTACCACAATTCCAGTTACCACAACATAAGTATTTAAACCCTTATTTGTGATAATGGGACCAACCAATCCTGGTCCATAAATAAGTCCTGAAAAGAAGACATACAAAACAAAAATTGCACTGGGATCTCTTAAAGGAATGTATGAAGCAACAAAAACCTCAGGGTGATCCAAAATCTATTTTCAAGGAATTAAATCTACTTTATTATCAGATGTATGGTGTTCCATCATTACATAAAGAGAAAAACTAACAAGAGTAATAACTTTTGTGACATGAAAATCTAAAAATTAATGCATACATTTCTTTCAGTTGTGCCTTACATTCATTCAAAATCCTTTTAATACCTGATAAATAATGTGAACACACTAATATGCAACACTGATATCCACTTCACAAATGTACACCCATATACTGTATCAATCACTTCTGTTTCATGTGCCATCAATTCATACTCAAGACAGGCTTTCAAGCAATATAAAAATTGTTCAACAATTAAATGTAAACATTAAATTAACATCATCAAATAACAATTCCACTAGCCTGTAAAGTTATCTGGTATACTCTAGAATCAAGATCACATTCTTTAACAAGTTTTCAAAGATTACAACTGAAACCTCTGACATACACAAATATTTTACAATTTGACAATTCAGGCAAATGAACTAAGAAATGATCATAAAGAAAAATTTTGGGAAAAGATTAATAATGAATATCTGTATCATAGTAACTATGACCATTAATAAGGTCATTTTCAAAACCATTCCATCACCTATCAGCATAGTAACACAAATTAACTAGCTACAACAGCTCTGTGGATTAGGATCTTCACCAGATCGTTTTGTAATATATATCCTTGTAAACTCTTCAGCTACTGTTGGATGTATTCCCACCGTTGACTGTAGTTGGTTCATAGTCAGTCCACACCTAGAACATCATCATCACCATCATCATCAAAATAACAAGTATAAATTATAAACATGAAACCTCTACTTAATGAAATCTTGTAGTCAATAAAACTCTTTTAAGTGAAAGGTTGAGCTAGCCTAATTAAAAAAAGCATTTATATATGCCAGTTCATATCTGGAAAACAATAACACATGCAACAAAACAAATGCCTACACTGAAAGCATAAAATGAACAACATTTGTCTCCCTGACAATATGAGATGTTCTGTCAAATTTGTGTTTCTTATATTTCAATTCATATTATGTTTACAAATTTTTCATTCTTTACCTGTTTAATAACACTTTCAATCAATTATATACGGTCAATATGATGGAATAATCAGTGAAAAGTAAACTAGAAAATATGTGTACATGATCATGGCAAAATTAAAGGTATTATACTATCCTGTCATCTGCATACAGGGAATGAGGAAAATCATGAAAACCTGTCAGGATAGATGGCCTCTGAGACAATATCTGAACCTGTAACCTTCCAAATATGATGCAAAAACACCAACATTCTGGCACAACATTTGGTGTTTCCAAAAGAACTGAATTAATCTCAACAGTTCATAATGACATAACATCACAGCTCAGGCGGTTGTGCATTAATGGGTTCCACCACTGAGATCCATGGTCGGAACCCACTTTTGGACAACAGTGGGTTCAAACAACTCCCACCACTGGAACTGACTGTTATGCTACAATGGGATCACAGATTAGATTTCATTAGAACAGAATGATCTGCAGCCACTAGTGTAAGATGTAGCAAAACAATGATTTCACCTCACATTAGTCCAAGAATGGCCTAAAACGCAGCAATGACCTTGAATAATTTTAGTGCAAGAATAAACTGGGATCACGTAAGTGCAATAACAATCTACATGTTGTGGCATGAAGAACACCTTTGGAATGTTGACATACTCCAAAGAGTGTGTTAGTGTCAGAAGAGTGAATAAACTGACAAGCCAAGAAACTAAAAGTAACCCTGATCATCAATGTGCCACCTTTCTTCTCTAGAACTTCAAATTATTAAACAGAATGTAATAGAAATTAAACAGACATGACAAATCATAGTGAACTCAGCAACTTGCTGCTGGCAGCTATAATCACTCAAACAGCACATTCATATGTAAAAGAAAGTAGATTTTAGTTTTATAATTGAGTCTATGATAAAATAAAATGAAAGTTTTACGGGGCATCTGAATACAGTATAAAGTAATAAAATATATCCCTCTTTAAAATCACAGCATACGCTACACATATTAGAATTTTATATATCTGGAAAAACACCACTGTTGCACCACTTATTTTAATGTAGTTGCAGTCTTTCTTGTCTCATCTTAAAACTTTTGAGTAAATATGTATCTTTTAATACCAAATGTAAATATATCCTACAGAATTGTTCTATTCAACGCTGTGTACATACTCAGAGCATTAAATCTACCCATATACTTTAAAAAAATATCAAGATCTTCTTCTGTGTGCCAGTCACACAGGACAAATGACAGCAATGACGATGAAAATGCTGGTATCATCCTACAAGTCCACATGGTGTTACCAACCAGAAAACCAACATCAACATCTTCACCATGCAAGAATATTTAATATCATAAACAATTATAAAATTAACATACTGTCCTATATGAGAGGACCTAAAATGAGAACTGAAAAATTGAGGTATTTTATTTCACACAAATCTAATGAACCTTGAATGAAAGGCGTCATTGAATAAAGTGTACCATCACAACTTACATTCAAACACACAAACTAAGAACAAACAGATTAATATGTTTACATTTCATTACTATTAGCAAAGATGTGACTGGTGATACACACATAGAAAGAGATTGATGGAACTGTTACAGAGACCAACTTGTCAGAAAATGGGCAAAAACAATTCTATCAGAGAATGCTGCACTCAATTATGAAGCAGACACATGACGGAAGTCATTTAAAAGCAACAATTAAGTGCACTGTACAAAGAATTAAATATTTCTGCCATGAACACAATTCAAAACACTTACTTCATAGCTGTTGCAAATCCCTGAATCACTTCTCCTGCTTGTGGCCCAACAAAGTGCAACCCAAGCACTTTCTGCGGATCATCCCGCTTGGAAATCACCTTGGCATAGCAGTTCTTGACATTCCGTTGCGGTACTGAAAATTCTGTGGGTTTGTAAAATGCATGAAAAACTTCTATTTCATCTTCACCATATTTCTTGATGGCTGCTTCCTCACTTATACCTACTGTACCATACTCCAGCGGAGTAAAGACTGTTGTCGCAACATTCTCATAGTCCATTTGTACTTTGCTATTGTTGAAGATGCGCTGGGCCAGCAACTTTCCTGCTTGAATGGCCACTGGTGTCAACTCTGGCTTCTCCTGTGAAGAATAAATTATATATTAAAACAGATGTTATACAAAAACATGCAATCAATATACATTTAGAAACAGTTAAAACCAGATAAAAAGGTCAAAACAATATATCTAGATTAATGATGATGATATTGCAGCACTAGGACATATAACCAGATAAGCATAAATAACATATTAGGACCTATACGCATTCCCTATAACTTGCTGATACCAGTAACCCACACTGAAATCTCCACACAGGGTTGGCTGTTAGATTTGTCAAACATAACAATGTAGACAGATTACTTTACGTACTTTCTACACCTGCTGTTAATTTCAATCTACAAACCCCTGGCTTCATTCTAACCTATTCAATGACTTTCTTAATAAGAATGCTGGGCCAGAAACTAGCAATATTAACAGTCACCATATTCTCAGGTATCATAAGTAACTTATTAACTTAACTATCCTCATGCAAGAGAAAAACTGATACAAATGCAAACCGTGCACTTACATGCAAGACGTCTCCTACAGCAAATATGTGTTTCACATTTGTTTGCTCATTTTCAGCAATGATCTTGCCACTCTCTGACACAGTTTTCACACCAGCAACTTCAACATTTAACTCTTTTGTAAGAGCCTTTCGACCAACTGCAAAGAGCACTGTATCAAATATGTCAGAGTGAGTTGATTGATCTGTAGTGTTGGTCCAAGAAACCAGAAATTTCCCATCTCCCTTCTTCTCTACTGATAATGGAATGCACTTCATGAGGAAGGTAACTCCTTTCGACTTCATCTCATCTACTACTATTCCCGCTATCTGTTGGTCAAAACCTCGGAGAGGAACTGACCTAACCATGACTGTGGCATCATAACCAAGGCCATTTAGAAAACCAGCACATTCCAGTCCAATATCTTAAAACAGCTAAGGAAATACATTAGCTTTCACTTGAGAGAGTTTATTGCACTGTTTCTAATAATACTGTAATGCAGACAACAACAAATTTTCTCGGCACCTAGATGCCTATTTTAAAACTAAGCCAAACTGGAAACAAAGAAATAAAAAAAGACTGGAAATATTATATCAATGATGATAAAATGCAATGTTTTCATAGAAATTAACCTTTGGAAGTCCAATAATGTTTATGAGAGTACCAGTAAAATGCCTGCTGAAATTCAGTAGGGAATTATTTTTCTTGTTATCTTATTCTCATACCCTCTCTTCCTTTCCTTTCTGCCTTGCTCCCATATTTCTTTTGAATCCCTTCCACACTTTAGTATCTTTAGCCCTTCTCACTCTTCTTAGTTAAGAGATATCACATTGTCTACTTCACAGAAAGATTATTACATTACATGCCATACTGAAGTCTCATGGAAGCAAAGAACATCACTGCAAATTATGCTTTGGGCCTTGGTAAAGACATTTTGAGAACAGTCTCTGTCATTATCAGGGATGTGATTTCAACAGAGCCCAGGAATCCAATACATATATCCTGCCTGGACCAGTTATTACCAGAATGGGTGGCCAATGGGGCTAATGGGTGGAGTCACATGCCTAGATTGCAATAAAATTGGATTCAGGTGGGGATCTAGATTAAAACCAACATGGCAACATAATTTTGGTCTGAATAGGAAACCACATAATGAGCCAAATGGCTTCCATCTCTCCATACAGACACAAAAACTTCATTAATACATTGAAAAGAAGAAAGGAATATTCTGATCATGCAAGCTGTATGAAAATCTAGGACTTCTTAATATTTTTGAAATGTATTACAAATGCAATTAGATTATCATACAAGTATACAGATAAAGTAATGGTGATAAAATGTGGTTAAAAGGATACATCCTGCACCAACAACCAATGTCTTTCCAGGAGGATTTTCCAGACTAAACAGATCATCACTTGTTATTCCATACTGAAGTGCTCCAGGAATGTCTGGGTATCTTGGTCTCCCACCTACAGCAATCACGAAATGTGAAGCAGTCAATGTATGTTCCTTTCCATTTTTCATCACAACCTTCACAGTGCATGGGTTCTCAAACTGACCATGCCCGTTATAATAATCAATTTTCCTAGAACAGAATGAAAGCATTAAGTTTACATACACTTTACTTTCTTCACCTCATCAACAATGACCATAATTCTCAAATGATCATTACAACTTTTAAAAGTATGAATTCATTAAAAAACCGAATTACAAATCTGATCAGTTCCCTTATAACTGCAATTATCTCTTTTGTACTGAGAAAAGATACAATTTTTATTATTGAGAACTGTGTAACCCAGATGTCTTTTATGAATTTTTATTTCCTTGGTTGATGTACTTAATGTACAAAGTCCATGTTGCTGTGATATTGGTACACATAAAACACTAAAGAATGGAACAAAAAATGTTTAAATATACACACATTTGTATTTTTAAGATTCAGGTATCAAACAAAACACACAAACGTTGAAAAGTTGGTGTAGAATCGGTGCAAAGAAAATAACTGACCCTATTTCTTTTATGGATACACTCAACTCAGAAAGGTCTACTAATTTCATTTTGAAGAGCTTTAACTTGATTTAACAGAGGAAGACAGACTGCACAGTTACTTAGAACAGGACTATGCAATGGCAAACATAGCTGGTAACCTCATAGCCACAGAGTTATGAGGGAAGGCTTATGGCCAGCTCACTCGCCAGTCTTCATACCATGTGATTTTTACTTAAGGCATAGCTTGAAAGACAAAATGTACAAAAGATCATCCCCACATTAAAAAACCCAAAGAAAATATGTGAGAAGAAATAATCCGGAATCCCACAGCAAAGCTGCAACATGTGACCCATAGTGTGTTCATGAACCGCATATGTATACTAGCACAAGGGGATCATTTTCAACACTTCCTCTTAATTAGTAAATTTGTCTTAAAGCTTATTATGTTTCCTTGTACTATGTTCACAATGGCCCAGTTTGCAGAAAGGCAGAGCAGTCTGGAGCATGGCAGCGTGCTAGGAGGTCCGAAAAAATAAAACAACGCTGCAGTTTTCAAGGCACAATTAAAAGCAAAGAAAATTAAATTAATCACAGAACTTAACCAAACCTATCAATGAAGATACATACCGCATAAACATAAAATCATGTCTAAATACAACAAAATACTTATTTTAATTTAGCAGTAGGCAGCGTAACATCAGCACACTGTACAAACAAGCGGTATGATTAAGGGAGTACCATGCTGAAAAAGATACTATGAGGTTATGTTTCCAGGGGTGAAAATGCAGACTGTTCTTGTGTGTTGTGATACCATGTGGTCATAAGTTCCTTCTTCAAGGTACCCTGACTCACAAAGAAATCAATTCATTTACACGTATACTGCAAGTGGAGAAAAACTGATAAGACTGCTTGCTTTAATACTTACAAGACAAAAGCTACAAATAATCAAATATTCAAATTTTGAACAGTTTGGGTGTTCATACATTCACTTTGGCGATACAAAGTACAGAGTAAAAATCGCATTTGTTGTATAACTGTACACAGTTGGCTTATTTTCTCATGGCAGTTTCCCCCTTGGGCAAATATAAATTTTACAAATAACCCAATAGAAAACCGTTTTCATTTCTATAAATATTTCAATTATTTTTCAATATCAAGCTATCCTTTATACAACTCTTGCTCCTTCTATACAAAACACACATTTTATAACAATTTTAGAATCTGAGATATTATAATTGATACATAAAGAAATATTCTTGTAGATGATGATATTATATGACATACTTGTCTCTCAATTGCACTCTTGTTACCCAATTCACAGATTTAATATGATTCTGCACAGCTTCCCTCAAAACTCGCCAGTCATGCTTAATTGCATTTGCTTCTGGAAGCACCCAACCATATGCTCTGGCATCCTGTAAATAAAACATTAAAAAACTTAACATATAGCTGCAGTTTATTAAGAAATCAGCATGCAACATACTTTTCAGAATAAAGATGCACAAAAAAGTTAAATATTTTCAATGAAACTCTTAAAAAACTCATATAAAGATACAGCTTAATATATCAGTAATACAGACTTGAAAATATAATTTAATCAGAAAAGTCAATGGCAGCTTGAACAGTCAGGGTTAGATTCCAAGTAGGGGGCTGGAAATTTATTTCTCTACTATATTCAGAACAGCTCTGAGGACCATCACCCTCCATGTAATCAATGAGAGCTCATCTTTCCTGAGGCAAAGTAGCCTGAAAGTGAAGACTCACCTCAATTTAGAGAGCAATAAAACATGAAGCACCTACATACTCCTTAGTGTGTTCACGTAATGGTGATATTGCATATTGACAACTGACAAACAGTTACTCTTATACATATATGTTGAGATTTCTATCAGAATCCACACAACATATTTAAATTGTGAATACTGGATGTGCACTGAATCATAACTAACTAGATGGCTTACCGAACCCGAAGGTTCATCACCGAATTAACCAAAGCCCTCCACCGGACCCTGTCCTGGGCCAACAAAATCCAGTCTCCTTCAACTCCTATCTCCCACAGATCCTGCCTGAGATTATCCTCCCATTTATGTCAAGGTCTCTCCAGTGGCCTCTTCCCCTCAGGCTCCACACGGTGCACACCTCTTGTCCCATCCACGCGCACCACATGTCTTGTCCATCTCATTCTTCTTGACTTAATCACCCTGACAATATTGCAGGAGTAGTACAAATTTTTAAGATCATTATGCAGTTTTTTCCATACCCCATTGTTTTCTCTCCTAGGCCCAATTATCGTCCTCAACACTTGCAATCTGTGTTCCTCCATCAGAGTGAGAAACCATGTTTCACATCCATACAAAACAACAGGCAAAATTATTGTTTTGTATATTTTAATTTTTTGGTTCTTAGAAATCAGATGGGAAAACAAAATATTTTGAACTGAGAAGTAGCAAGCATTTCCAACACCACCTGCTCTTTAACCCATATAAAACATGTAACAAAAATGTATATGATGCAGAAGCAGCTGTTAAAAAATGTCATAAGCTGAAAGTAATTTTACCACGTAACAAATTATACCGGGTCTACAATTTATGAGGCTGAGGTCGTGCTTGCATTGCGTGGTCGGCCGGCGCACTATTGATGTGGCCGGGAGTTGTGCGTGTTCTTCCGATGGTTGACCGGCGAATGAGTTTCAGTGCCGCTAGTAACAGCGAACTACGAATATTTCTCGTCACTAATACATGTTATTACATTAATTGTTCTTACCTTAAATCACAAAAGATGATGAAAGTGACTTACTTGTGCTTGCAGGCAACTTCACATCTCGTTAACATGTTTCGAAATACTCGACGAAGCTCTTCTTGGGAAATTGCCGAAATCAATTGCCGAATATTTTCTTTAAGTGCTTCTGCAGTGTGCAGATAAATTGTGAACATTATGTAAATTTAACAGTTAGACCATTCTTCCAAGAAATGACCGATAAAGAAAAGCCTTACGGTTTCTTCATGCAAGACAACGCTACAGCTCACACAGCTGATTGGTCGACGTTAGCATTAAGAGAAGTGTTTGGTGAACAAGTTATCGATCAGTGGCCTCCGCATTCCCCAGACTTAAACCTGTGTGATTTTTACCTGTGGGGCATGCTGAAGAACAAAGTTTATGTAAACAATCCGCACACTGCAGAAGCACTTAAAGAAAATATTCAGTAATTTCCCAAGAAGAACATGTATTAATGACGAGAAATATTTGTAGTCCGCTGTTACTAGTGGCACTGAAACTGATTAGCCGGTCACTCACCGGAAGAACGTGCACATCAATAGAGCGCCGGCCGACCACGCAATGCAAGCACGACCACAGCCTCATAAATTGTAGACCCGGTAGTTTGCAGCGTCAAAGCTCTGAATGAGAAAAAGTAAAAGGTCATCAGGTTGCTATCAATCCAGGAAAGAACACTTCTAAACCCATCCAAGATCTGCCAGACTCAGCCCCAAACTTGCAAACAAGAAAAAGAAAATATTACAAATTAAAAGTCAGACTGAGTCCAGCCAGTTTTGAAATTCAAACAAAATAAATTAAAACCTGATATGGTACCACACATAAAAAGAATGTGTGCTTCAAACTGATAGTTTATCTGATAGAAAAGTGCTGATTAAGCAACAGGCCTTGTAATTCTTCTCCGATACTTAAGTAGTTCCCCCACTTTCTCAGAAATTTTTTTAAAGAAAAGGATAAGGTTCAAGCATTCACTAGTGAAGCAAAAACAACTCAACTCACAACAGAACAAGAAGTACAACATTTAATTACAGAATGAAACAAGAATGAAGAGTACTAATTATAAAGCCAAGACTTCAGATGCACAATATGATAAACACTTTCTTAACATGGTGTACTTATTAATAATCTGTCATTAATAAATGCATGACATATTTCAATATATTATCACAAATATTTGCAACAGTGGCTAGTGATGGTGTCAGTGACCTCTTGCAGCCCCTGGAGATAAAATGCTTTGCTGCACTAGCAGCAACCTCAAATACCCTGTTATATATATATATATATATATAAGAAATATCTGGCAATCAGTGGAATATTCCAGCACCCTCTGTCTCCACACATATAAAAAGAGCAAGAGAGCTGAATGCATACCAAGTTCAATCAGCATCAAATTCCAGCGACTCAGTCATGAACTGGATGTCAAGTGATGTTATTGTTAAGGAGGCATAGTAACAGAGTATTATGTGTGTATTGACAGCGAGAATAAAAACAATTACAACCAACGTGAAGCCAAGACTGTGGTTTTTAAACTGACAACATTAATCAAAGTAATAATTAACTGTAACAGAGTGGTAAATCCATCTCAGATTTCAAAGAACTAATTACTGAGTCTGACAAAATATTGACATACTTGAGAATATATTTAAATAATGATTGTGGAAGCAACAAAAACTAACGTGGTAACAACAAGATGTAAAGTAAATTAAACTTGAGGAAGCTAAGGATAGTTATCCTACCAATGAAACATGGAACAGCAACTACTCTGACATCTCACTATGTTTGAAAATTGATTTAAACATCTTCGAAAGGGATGATAAAATGGATGCAACAGAAGCATATCCCCTAAAAATAACACGTTAGGAAATGTATGCACAGCATAACAATTATGGTGTGTTTGCCAGAATTTAAGCTTTGACCTCTGTGAATGGTGCCAGCAGCATCAGTCATTTGCATGACTGGAGATTTTTAGGGACCCACAGTTGCATGAGATTCCCTATCCAGTCAAATATGCAGACAGAAACACCTATAGGTCTTCATGCTTTTACTATCAGTTTCACTAGTTTCCAATTCCAAAATGATGAATTTTTAGAAACCCTGAACACAATCTTTTTACTTAATGCTGAAAGTGCTTTACATACACTACCATTGCAACTTACAAGAAAATATAAAATTTATTTAAATATACAGGAGCTTCCATTCTCATCCCATGTGAACCGTTTCCATTTCAATTTGATTCACTCATTTTATTGATCCAATATATTTTAAACAAAACATATATCACAATTAGCAAATTACCATACTAACCAATGAAAGTGAACCATTTAATATCCGATTTGGCTAGCCTAATAGTTATTCTCATGTCATGATGAGAAAATAATAGCAAAAATCTAGTTATTTAGGTGATTATACATCAATTAACACGCATGTTTTCACCTTTAAAAACTGAGACAGAAAAGGTAGTCACAATTACATAGAGATACGAACATTCGGAGATAATATTTAAAATTAAATTACTTTGACTATGTAAAGGTAGAAGCACTCAGCAGTTACTAATTTAGAGTTTGAGATATTTGTTAGCTACTTTACAGTTCTTGAAAGTAATCATAAATAAAACCTGTACAATAAAGTTGTTGGCAATACTTACAACAATAGCCTCTCCTAAAAGAGATGCCTGATGCATAAGTTTCTTGGGAATGCATCCCACATTCACACACGTTCCACCCAATCCCCATACTGTGCCTCTTGGAGAGGGTGATACATAGTCAAGTACTGCTACTTTTGCTCCCAGTTGAACAGCCTCTTTACCACAAGCTAAACCTCCGGAACCACCACCAATAACAACGAGGTCGTAATGAGCATTACCTACAGACAAAGCAAAATAATTTTACACAAATCGACACTGACAAGTTTTTTATATATATTATTTTTTCCATTAACAAAAATAACCTAACTCGATGCACTAAAGATAAAAAAACCTACGTGTAGAGAAATACCTTGCAGGTCTATTGATTATATCACTGCACACAAAAGTACTACTTCTTGAATATGACCTTAATATGAAAACCTGCGTCCTCCGACATGCGAGTGTCCTACACAACTTTACACCCGCCATACTTGCTCTTAGACAGCGTTCACTTTTACACTACAGCAACGAATTCGTAACCGAAACATTCACACGGAACCCAAGACACCGGTAACATTAATCTTTGGCCAAGTGTAAATGCCAGCATCACTGAAAAACTTCAGTAATTAATATAGCAATAGGGAATGAAATCTATTCTAGTAACAGGTTCCAATCGTGGCATCGGATTTGGACTCGTGAAATACCTAACACTGCAGCCAATTTCTCCACAGTTCTTGTTTGCAACATGCCGACATCCCACTAAAGCAGAGGTAAGTTTCATCCACATATAGTCGTTACTTACTCGGGAGAATAGGCGGCATTCTGCAGTTCTCTGCAAGCTTGATAGATGTTTAATCACAATGACACAGCTTTTCGTAGTTCCCTTTTATGCAGTTCTTTATATGTAGGTGTAAGTCCTTGTTCTTACACAAGAAACAATTAAGTTACGCTATTCCCTCAGTCTGTGACGATGAGAATGTCGCTTAATGATCACAAGGAGTGGGGGTAGCTCTGTTGGCATTTATTTGAACTATTTGTTTGGCGGATTAGTTAAAAATTCAGATAATTTTGTGCAAATGCATAATATGATTATTAGCGAACCCACGCAAACCATTAAAATGCGGGGAGCCCAATCAACGGTAATATTCTAATTGAAGGATATTTGTAATATACATTTTTTGAAAATATATTTTGTTCATTGTCCATTAAAATTAAATTTAAATTCATGAACAGAACCAATCAGTCTTTTCATTTCTGTTTTATTGTATTTGTATTTTTACTTAATCATGCTGTCAGTACCTCATACCATATAGCATTGGATAAGATAATTAATGAACAAGAATGGAAAGGTATATCCTTTGGAGTACACAACCATTCCAAATGTTTTCTTCATGCCACATCAAGTACGTTATTGTTGCACTGATGCAACCCAAGTCATATTTGATTCTTAGGTCATTCGTACACTGATGCCAGCCATGTCAAAGTTGAGAACCTTACTTGGAACTTCCCCCCCCCCCCCCCCCCCCCCACCATGCAGGTCCATAAGCCCCATGAATATCATGACAGATATGGATGGGCCCATAATGTGTTCTTTGCTCATGCTAGATTATAAAGAGTACCAAATAATGAATTGGAAAAAATATGGAAGAATGTGGTTGTGGCCTAATTAAGTTACTATCCTGGTATTTGTCTGGAGGGCTTGAAGGAAACCATGAAACTCTTTGGTCAGGATAGCTGGTCTCCAGGCCAAGATTTTGAGTTTAAATCCAATTGTTAAAAACATGCCATCAATAGTAATACATTTTTAATCTTCTTCCTGCATATTTCACATGTTAACTAGTTTGGTTATTACATTTTTAAAATATTTAGAACAAGGTAATAATGAACTTACCATTAGTCCCCTTTAAATGGTGTAGCAAGTGGTTGTAAGCATTTCTAGATATATATATATGTATATATAGCCCTTAGTATTAATTTCATATAGACACACATTTGCAAGCTGAAAATAATTATTGAGGCCTCTATGCATTCTCTGTGATGTATGAAGTTTCTTTTAATATCCTGTAATCTCTGAATTATATAATATAAATATTTATGTGTACACATTCTGTCTTTGTATAATATGCTTACTTTTATTTTATGTTCACAAATACGTACCAGATTCTGAAATGTTATTGCTATGTATACTGTTTGGGACTGTAATCTTGAGACTTACAAGGAGTGCAGGAAGTCCAAAGTGTTGAAGGCTGACGCTATCTTTCCCCTTCCTCTTTCACCCCACTTCCACACCCCACAAGTCTCAAGATTACAGTCGCCAACTATACATTTGAAGACAACTAAGTTATTTTCTAAGCATATAAAATGCAAAAATAATTCTAGTTTTCTTCTGAGTTAATTTATATATTTCAGGCCCTTCAAGAGATTGCAGAGAAACACAAAAACGTCCACATATTGCAGCTAGGTAAGTGTAGCATTACCAGAATCTTACTGCTACTAACTGGAGTAGAGGCGATGTGCATCATCTGTTTGTTGAAATTTGTAAGGGAAAGTAGAAGAGATGGTGAAATATAGAATCAATGAGGGAAAGTCACATACATTTCTAACAAATTAAATACTTTGTCTAATAATATTTGTCCAGAATGTCATCCAAGTTTTACTTAACAGCCTGAATCTCATGTTTCTGTATAAGCTATATAATTTTATATAAATAATTATATTACTCTTCTGTCATTAGTCTTAGCATTCATTATACTATCCTGCAATTTTAATAAGTGTTTGTCAACTGCCAGTCCAGGGATCATTGAAACATTTTACTGGCCTGAAAAATGTTTTACTACCACAGGTCTTTTCTTTCTCAGAACTTGGTAAGAGATAATTCCAAGGATAGAAAAATTTGTGAGTGAGAAAGAACAACAATCACATTTATCATATTCGATTTCTATAATTTTTATTGGCATAACATGTATCTGTATTTAAATATAATTTCTTAATGTGAATTTGTGTTTTACTTTAGTGATAATAAAACTTAAAACATTATATATATTATACCAGTATTCCTTCTCCTTACCTTTACTTACGAAGAACATGTATGTTTGAAACTTAATGTATAATATTCATTATTTACTTTATTTTTAGATGTGACAGATTTTGAAAGCTTTGGCAGTGTGGTCAAGAATGTAGAATCAATTGTGCAAGATGAAGGATTAAATTTACTCTTCAACAATGCTGGTATTTCTCCAAAATTTACTAGGATCAATTTGGTGAAAGTTGAACAAATGACCAGTGGCTTTATGACCAATGCTTTAGCTCCATTAATGTTAACAAAGGTGTAGTATAACAGTACCACATACTAGAGATTTTCCATTGCTCTCAATCTCCAACAAATCGAGATAAAAATGCATGTGCATGTATTCAAGCTAGATCACATGTTCTCATCACATGACAGGCAGACAGACAGACAGACAGAAATGTAGGATTTGAGGTTTCCACAGTGGTGAATCCAAAGAGTGGTTCCACCCTGATGATGAAGGCAGCAAGGACCTCTGAAACGTTGGTAAACTTCTACCAGACTACACAGCACTAAAACCCAGAAGACAGAAATGTGACTATCAAAGGAAAATATTATATTAAAATACTTTTAGCACTTTTACTGCAAAAAGTTAGAAATGTACCTATTAGTTTCACCATACCCATCTACCCATCTGCATGTAACAAGTTGAGAACCACTGAATGGATTTTCGTGAAATTTTATACTGGAATGTTCTACCAACATCTGTAGACTTATCCCAATTTTGGTTAAAATCAGACAATAACAGACACCATATCTAGAGATCTACATTATGTTATGCACACATTTCCTAACTTGTTTTATATTAAAACATGTTACTTATTATATGTTCATTAATTTAACTATTTATGAAGGTTTTATCAATTCTAATAGTGTTATACAATGCATTTCAGGCTTTCCTTCCTCTTTTGAAAAAAGCTGCACAGAATAAATCATCAGAGTCATTTAGTGCATCAAGAGCTGCTGTGATCAACTTCAGTTCTATTTTGGGTTCAATAGCAGAAAACTCAAGTGGAGGTTTATATCCATACCGAGCTAGCAAGGTGTGATACAATATGGGACTGTTTAGTTATGTTATTTTGCACGAATTAGTGCTTTTTGACACTTGTAATTTGTAATTTAGAGTCAGAATTTTATTATATATTCACATGGCTCCACATAGACCTATATAAGTTGCAGCTAACAGTCACTCAATAAAATACACAGGCCCATGGTTTCACAAAATGCTTCATCCTAAAATGTTTATTGAGGGGACTTAATACTTCAATGATAAATATTGATATTGGGCAACAAAAGCAATACACAGTACTTAATTTGCTTTCTGTGCTGTACTCATAATAATAAATCATGTTATATAATTACACCTTCTGAAAATCTCAATTAAGTCACTACAGGTGAATGAATAAGCATATTTATGAATATTTCACAGATTGAATCATATACCCAAAGTATGTACAGATTGAAACATAGCAGGCTACAGCTAAGCAGTTTTGCTGTTGAAAAGAAAGATTTGTGACCAAACTCATGTACAAATACAAAATTGATACAGTAAAATTGTAAATGAAATTAAGAGGATCAATTTATTAGGGAATTCATATGTGCTAGTGACAGGTTAGGTGGATTAGGTACCTGTTTGGTTTTGTAACTAGCTAACAACATGGGGCAGAGTTCCTTTTGAGAAAATGATAGTGACTCAATTGATTCCCTACCTGTAATATAATCCAATCACAAGAGCTTTGACCCACTTGAATCCAATTCATATTCTCACATACTGTTTCTTTAGATACATTCTAAAATTATTTTCTAATCTATGCCTGTTTTTTTCAAATGGTTTCTTGCCTTCAGGTGTGCAGTGTTTGGATTCCCTGTATGCCTTTACAGCCAAAAATGTCATTCTGCCTTTTAGGTCAAGAACATATGTCCAATATTGCCCCTAGTTCAGTTATTTTGTAGTCACTGATTCTGATTTACAGGAAGTTAGGCGATTTTTCTAGATTACCTTTAACTGTAAGTTGCTTAACAATAATTCCATAGAGACATATACACAGTTATCTTTTTCTTGGATATATTCACATCCTATTTCAATTTTAAACAGCCAGATCAGACTTTCTCTTAATGATGAAGTTCATTTCCCATGTGTATGTGTGTGTGAGTACAATATTAGTTCCATCACAACTCATACATGTATAAAAATTTATTTGTAAATGGGACAAATAAAAAAGGAAACGTCTGTAAGATTTGAGATTTTCACAGAGGTGAGTATGAAGATTTCTGTCTTGCACTGTGTAGTCTGGTCGATGTTTACCATCGACCAGACTACACAGTGCAACAACCCAGAAGACAGAAATCTTCAAGGAAACTTCTCTTAAAGATCAAAGGTCTATAAAAATATTAAGAGAAAAAATTTAGCCTTCCCTCAGTGTATAATGTAATCTCCCTTGACCTGCACATTTAAAATTTAAAAATTTATTTCAGGCAGCACTGAATGCTATCACACGTTCTATGAGTGTTGATCTCAAGTCTGATGGAATTATAGTAACCAGCATGCATCCAGGATGGGTGAAAACAGAAATGGGTGGACGAAATGCAACAATGACTGTGGAAGAAAGTGTTAGCAACATCATCAGAACAGTTCTGTCTCTCAGTGAAAAGCACAGTGGAAAGTTTATTCAATATGATGGAAAGGAGGTACCTTGGTAAATGACTACTTATACTGCAGGTAAGACGAACAGTACTTACTGCAAGCAGACCATTAAGTTACAACAATAATGTTCAATAAAACTTTCATTGTAATATTTTGGAATATAACAGACTGACAATTATTCAAGGCATTAGTTTGCAGTTTTCTCCACTGTGAAGAAAA
This sequence comes from Zootermopsis nevadensis, assembly GCF_000696155.1. The sequence goes on along the minus strand of NW_019059776.1, from coordinate 444,512 downwards.
AGTTTTGTTCTGTGATCACATATTTTCTTGCTTGCTTGAATTTTATAGAGTTATGTGCATAGCTTATAACAATATTGAACATATTTGATGTGTAAAATCTTGTCAGCTTACATCGCAATTCATAGCCATTCATCAATGTAGGATGTGCATGGTTTGTCAGGCAGGAATATATACGATTTTCAGTTGCAGAGTTTTCAAAATCATTTATGCTCTGCATCCATCTACTCAGCAGTACTTAAACTTGGGGTTTTATTTTCTTGTTTGTAAAATATTGTAGTTATTTATAAACTGTAACAACTGAATTATATTAGGAGTGAGTAAACCTTACAGCAGACAGACCTACACTTCCCAAATATTTGTATCTTCCACAGACATTGATGGATGCTAGTCCTAATTCTGCCAGTCACTACATACCAGGGGCTCTCAACCCATGGCCTGCAGTCAGTTGGCTCGCCAGTGTGTTTTGTGTGGCCCACGAACATATTACAAAATACTTTATCATTCTGTATGAAAAACATTTACTTGGTATCAGAAAAAACACTTTGTTAATGTCAGTATTTGGCAGTACTGTGAGAGACTGTTCAATTTAATTAATAAGTTTGTCTTACTGACAAATACTTGAAGGATATATATGAATCACAACAGCAGCAATTAAACTTGATATTGAAAAATTACTCAAACAAAAGCAGCATCACCAGTCTCACTAATGATGGATTTTGTCAAAGATAATTACAGAGTACAGCAATATGTCAACTTTTAATAAATTAAGTTTCATTAAACTGTGCCTCATTTATAACCCCATGGCCTGCAAGTTAATAAGCAATGATGAATCTAGCCTTATGTCTAGAAAATGTTGAGAACTGCTCTAATCTGTTCAGGATTTGAGAGAACATACTTCTGACTTTGCTCACTGTAACATGTACACTGCATTTTGCTTAATGTACACCATTATGAATGTAACTACAGTAGTATACACAGCTGTAACTCTGCACAGTGCCAGTATTGCACGAGATAATAAGTTGTATGCAACACTGGAACTCTAACTCCTGGAATGATAGTTATAACAAAGAACAAAATGTAGAAGAATTCCTCTTTATAGGATTTGAGGTTTTCGTTGCAATGAGTCTGAAGATGGCTGTCTTCTGGATTGTTGTGCCATGTAGTCTGGTAGAAGTTTACAGACATTTCAGAGGTCCTTAGTGCTTCCATTAACAGGGATCATCATCAGTAAACTTCTACCAGACTACACGGTACAACAACCCGAAAGACAACCATCTTCAAATTCCACTTCATTTTGAAAACTACAAGATGGCAACAACTGTTAAGCCATTAAGTTACACAATACAAGGATTCTTTGATGAATACTCTTATAATTATAAGTCTCTCAATGCCAAACTGTTTGATTAAAGTAAATCTTCATGTCTTTGCAATACTTGTAAGGAAAGAGAAGGTAATGATGACAAAGGTAAAAGTACATCAAATTTGATAATTAAAAAAGGAGTGAGCAATTACCATAGCAATCACCCAACTCTGAACAAAATCCTTCTTTTGTATTGCTCAGAAGTATCCAATATACAAGATATGAAATATCTTATTTTGTAACCATGATTTCAAACTCTGTTGAGTTAGGTGACTGCATATGTCTTGTGTTCAGTAGGCCTCCTGATGCAAAATAATCTCTGCATTTGATACAGTATCAATAAATAATCCATGAACCAATCCCTGGTAGGTTCTAATTTGAGAACAGTTTCTTTTATCAATGGTATTGCAGGCTAAAAAAATTCCTTTCCTTTATACTCTTCAAATCACCAAATAACGAAATGATTTAGACAAATTTGTGACACATTAAACTGAGGCTGAACCCTGACATTCAATAGGAGAGGGACGAAGAAATGGTCAAAGCAGCTGTTTGTGGTGAGGACAACAATGGAATAACTAAACCTGTTACTAAAAATGATAAAAATAGAAAGACCCCTGGTATGGATAACCTAAATGCAGAATTTTTTAAATATAGTGGTGCCCCATTAAAAGATAAATTGTTACAATTATTTAATAAAATATGGCATAACCACCAACTACCCAAAGACTGGGAAACAAAACTGTAATCGGCATACAAAAGAAAGGCCCAAGAAATAAACTGCTGTCAACTGCACCTCAGTTATAGTCAAAAATATTAAAAAATAAACTTAACAAAAACAGTGAATCTGTCCTAGAGGAATAACAGTGTGGTTTCTGAAGAGGAAGGAGTACGATAGATACTATATTTACTTTACAGCAGCTTCTAGAAAAATTTATAATGTAATTTACCAACGTTCCTCCTGTTTTTCAGCTATGAAAAAGCATATGACATTCTAAACTGAGTAAAGTTATGGCAGATTTTATGGGATGAAGACATATCAGCACAACTCCTGAAAGCAATACAGAGCTTATATCTAAACTCTAACTCAAAATTACAGAACAATTCCTAATTTTAACAATCTGGAAAATCTAGTATCAAATGAGGAAAAGGACATAAATATAAAATTACAAAGATATAACAAAATTAATGGAATAATTAAATAGTATTTTGGAAAATATATGGCAACAGACACAAAATTATAATTATATATCACTTCTAAAGTGACTTTGTGCCATGGCAGCGAAACCTGGACTATAAACGAGAGAGACTCCCAAAAACTGGAAGCAGCACAAATGAGATTATTAAGACCTCTGACATCTGCAACAGATTAAAATGGAACACAATATCAGAAGAACTGGTCAGATCACATGATGTGAATGGACATGAATCACCAAAATTAGCCCTCCACTACCACCCTCTGAAATGACAGGATAGGGGAAGACCTAGACGCAGTTGGAAAGACCAAGAACACCTTGAGATTTGAAGGAATAGGTCCTGAGACCTAAGCCTTGATTATGTTCATGATGATGATGATGAAATCACCAAGTGAAATATTATTTTTCTTTTTCCCAAATGACTACAATGTATTAATATTTTTATGCATGTCTCTAGGTGATAAAACTCTAGAATTATGAGTTTGTCAGAAGTAATTCTGTTTAGTCCAACAAAAATCTTTGTTATATGTTATAACAGAATCCTTTTACTATGAAGAAATTATCTTCAAACAAGTATAATGCCTTAATAATGAATGTTTCCCAACAGACTTGATAGGAATCTAGTACTTAGCCCTCCATGCTAAACAAATTATGTGAATGTTTCTAATATTAGTGGTTCAATGTGTGCATAATTTGTTCCATCAGTAACTAAATATTGCATTCTGGTTACTATTACAGGCTACATGTATCAAACAACTGTGTTACACTGCAAGACAATATTAGTACAAAGACTGGGTATGCAATTATATTTATTATGAAACAATCTGATTTACATTAGTTTAAAATGTTTGTATATGCTTCATTTCAGTATGAAATATAAATCATGGCTGAGCATCAAAGTACAACCATACAGACTTTCTTGTCACCTTATGTAAGACATTTACTGGTAGAAATTGGGGATAAAATCCAGAATAATTCAGAAACAAATATGCCCAACTTGTATGTTACTTCAAATAATACATTTAACTGGAAAGAAATAAATATTTTACTTGGAAATTTGTCAGGTAAGTGAATTTTTCTTTACTATTTTCATAAAGGCATACATTTTTGTTCCACTGCACCGTTGAAAAGTGGTGGTGGTGGAAAAGCAAAAATCTCCAAGAACATGACCTGATGTGATATGTGTCTCTTTATTTAAGTATAACTGTCAATTACGTGTTTGTGAGAGGGGGAGAGAGAGAGCGATTGAATCATAGTATTAGAATTATTTTTTTCTATATGAAAGTTCATAAGGAATATAAATGTATACAAGGAAGCATTTCAACATAAAAATATTGTTAACAAATAAACTAACTCCAAGGAGCAGAGTCCTTCTTTGGATGCTAATAGTTCAGCTAGTCAATAAATTTTCTGCCTTTTATGGAAACTGAATGCCCATTATCATGTTCACAAGAGCTTACCCCTGGACCCTGTTCTGAGCCAGATTAATTGAATCCACACCCTATTTCTTTAAGATCTGTGTACAGATATCTAGATATCAAAACATTGACAATAATAATAACAATCCGTGGCGTAACAGCCCTCTGAGAGCCAAAGCCGACTAGCTGGCTGCTGGCCTCACGGTCACATGCCTAAACAGAGGTGAACAATCATCCAACCAGATATAGAGTGACGTGTGGTCAGCACAACAAGCCCCCAGCCATTGCTAGTTTCCATGACCGGATTACGCTACCATTGTAGCTCCCCAATTTCCTCACGATGTTGGGTTGGCACCGGTCCCATACACCGGTCGAAAATCTCATGAGAAATTTCTTTCCCCGAGACTCGAACCAGCGCGCAGTCTGTATCACCGGTCCAAAGCATGATGCCTCAGACCGCGCGGCCACAAACTAATCAAAACTAAATAGTCATACTTTCAGAGGCAGTTTTTCTGGTTAGGAGTGACAATGGTTTAATATATAAGAGTTCAGGGATCCTTAATGTTTGGTATTTGTTATATGAAAGCTTTTTATACAGGATTTCCTAACATTGTAAAATGTTTTGGTGGGATTCATATTTATGTTTACTCCAAGTCCATCCTTGGGATGGGGCAGAGGTGAGGTTATGATAATGTGCTGGAGTCACACAAAATTGGGGGTAGAAATAGATGAGAATGAAACACTTGAGGTGAAAACACATATTCAGAGATATTTGCCCTTGTGCCAGTTTGTCTACCATAAATCCTGCATTAAATGCTGTGGAATTAAATTCAAGCTTCCACAGTTAAAATCTGGCATCTAACCAACTCAGCCTAGATATTAACAGGATTTTGTATATTATTCACTAATATAATTTTTGTACAGAGCTTCATTATGTAACAGTTTTACTTTATTACTAAAGAGTGTCTGCATTTTTTAAATATTGTATATTTATATTCATGTTGTATTAATATTAAGCAGTATTAAAGTTACAGTTCCTACTATACACTTGTGTAAACAGAACAAAGTTGAGTAAGTTGAATAAGAATTTCTTTTTTCCAGATTGCTTTAATATTCACAATCAGCCAGGAGATTGGTTTAACACAGTAGTTCACAATCTCTGGCCTGTGTTTATTGAAGCTCACAAAAGCATTAGAAATTGTACCCATCAACAACTTGAACAAGTGTGGAAACTGTCACAATGGACCAGGAAGGAAAATGAAATCCAAGAGTGTTACAAACATTTTAGTAATTATTCTCCAACTGGAACTGTTGAAGTAATTTTGCTTCTTACTTCAATACTGGAGCGCTCCTTAGGAAATGTAAGTATAGGGAAAAGAGTAATTACAGTTAGACTGGAATCCAATTTAAGGTAACTTGATACAAAGGATTTCTTTTCCTTTTTGTGGTTTAAAATTTATGGCCCCAACCAAATTATCTTAATTTTATTTCCCCAGAGACAAACTTCTTTGTTCTTAAGAAATAGTACATGATATCTTCATTTTATGGAGATATTTTTGAAGCCATTTTCTTTTCAAAATGTACTGAGATGTATAATAACCAAGTATTTCATGGCAGTATAAACCCCACCATGAAAAATGGCTGAAGCAAAATATATGTGTTCTATAACCAAAACTTTGTAATATAGCAACTAGAGGTATATGAACAAATTTACATACTAAAATCTTGTCTTAAATGAAGTTGTGAACTTCAGACTTGGACCTGAATTTCAAACTCTTCAATTATGCAATGGCTCTGAACCAGTCATATGATGATTTCTGTCTTCTGGGTTGTTATGCCATGTAGTATGGTGGATGTTTACCATCTACCATACTGCACAGCGCAACAACCCAGAAGACAGAAATCTTCATATTCACCGCTGTGAAAACCTCAATCATACAATCTTATGATCACTTCCTTTTCTGGATTATGCCTAGTGGCTTCCTGTGTGAAATTACTTCTCAAGCCTTTTTACCTGGATGGGGAGCAATTCCATGGTATTGATTATTTATTTTTATTTATTTAGTGTTCTGTCTGACGACAGGTCCATATGAACAGGATCCTTCCATCCTTTTCTCAGACTGGGACCTGTTCATATACGTTCTTGGCAGATGATCCAGAAGTGGTTTGCCATTGCCTTCTTCTGTGTGTGAATGGAGTAATTGTTGGGATGCCACGGAGAAACCGGGGAAGCCCCCGGAGGAAAACTCCGTGTTGCCTTGCCCAACACAAGTTATAAATTTGGGCAAAAGAAATTAATTGTTCAAACAATATTATAATAAATAATTTAGTCTTGTAAGATACTTAGCTTCTTTTGATTGAGTTTAACATAACTAATTCTGAATTCAATTACAGTACACTCCTAATTATCTGGTTTGAGAATTTTCCAAGCATGAATTTTTTTACATAAATCAAGACACATGTAAACTAGGCTTTCAACTTCTTTAGATTTCTCCAAATTACATCAGATGTGTACAAAAAAGCAAAGCAGTGTATGAAGTTCTGTGAAAGTGACAAACAAAATATTTTGGATCGTTCATGTTTTTAATTATTCACGCACCTTTCCCCCTTCATTAACCCACATAATTTGGAGCTTACTTTATTAACATGCATTAAGCAACAGCTTTCATTAAGAAGAATCTATCAGTATAAACAGAGAAATGTAATTAAGAAGATTATTTAAAACTTTTTAAGAGATCTTTAGCTCTTAGAGCAACAGCCATGAAAAAATAAGTTAAGCTCAACCTTGAAATTCTAAGCTTCTGTGATAATACTAAACTATTTATTACCAAAGTAATAATATTCTGTAGGTAACCAAAATACAGGAATATTCTGAATTCAATTGTAAGAAAATAAATTACTTGGCAGCTAATGTCATTATGTATAAAGTGAAGCTTTCGCTGCAACTGAAGTTGAAAGACTCTCGGGTTACAAGCCACCTGACGCAGCTTGTAACCCAAAAGTCTTTCATTAATGTCATTATCTTAGCCTGACAAACGTACCTACAAAGAGAAAGAGGCAGACAGACAAACATATTTGGAGTAAGAGCTGCCTGCACAAGTAAAGGACTTCTAAGCTGTTTGGTCAGCTAGATTTTAGATGGCATTATCATGAAAATTACCAACAGAGATTTAACTGGCAGTTTCAACATTGTTACCTTACATACCATATATTCCTGAGAATTTAAACTAATTACAGCTAGCAGACCATTCTTCCAGTCTCACTTGCTACCACAGTCATTCTAAGAACCATATTTTGATTTTACTTAACCTCAGTAGTTGATCTGGTATCATTCAATAACATCTGAACTTTGAATAAAAATTTCCTTGGATATTATCCATCATCTAGTAAATATAAAACGAAAAACGAAGTTACTACGTTACTAGACGATGGATAATATCCAAGGAAATTTTTATTCAAATGACTCTTCACCATCGTCGAGAAGTTTTAGATTTGATAAACATCTGAACTGTTCATGAATGTCATGTATTTTCTAATTCTTGACATAGTTATGTCTTATCAATAATAAATTCTTTTTACAGGTTTTTCTGTTAAAAGGTCATAATGTTCCATTCCTTTTCAAAGATCTCTTGTCAACTAAGGAGTTGGCTTCTATCCTGGGGACTTTTCCTGTAAGTAATACCTTATGTAAATTATATTTGTTTCTTAAAAATAGTTTTTCATGTCAGGTCCCAAAATACTGACATTTTTAAAAGACTTGGTTTGAGGAATTCCATTAATTTGTGCTTGATGAACTAACAAATGCTTTATTAAATTTATAAAACATTTAATGTTTCTGTGGGTGGGTAAGTGTAACTACCATTAAAAATAATGCCTAAAGTAACATAAGTTTTAATAAGGGGTTTCATGGTAATCCCTTGTTCTTAAATATAGAATATGGGAAGGTGGTTAAGAATCATCACAACTATGAATTATACAGTTCACTGGCTAAAAGTTGTCAGTTTGTAGTGCATAAGAGCCAATGTGAACTATGTAATGACTGAATATCCTGAGTTACTTGTAGTCTTTACATGTTGTATCAGGACTTCTTGCAGGATAACTGGGAGGTACCATGTTACATATTGTGACGTAGGTACATATGTCAACCCCGATTTATTAACTATAATAAATCAATCAGTTTTCAGAGTCTGCACTTACAGGCAACTCTCTACTACAACAGTTTCTGGGTCTCTGTCTCTGCACTTGACACAACACACACTTTTCACACACACTGTCTGGTCCCCGAGCTGGGCGCTCTTCTCACACACACACACACTCATCGGCCCATAGCACCCCACTGGACACACACTGGTTCCTCAGCCACCACGGTCCACGAACCCGGTGCTCCTCACAAGCAGCCGATCCTCACTCTCAGCACCACACCAAACCGCTCGATGGCCCCTTGCTCTCAAGCACACAACACTTCACTGTCTTGCTGCCACTGTACCCTCCAGCTCATTGCTTCACTCGCTCGCTGTTCACTGTCGCCTTATTCACCACTGGTCACTTCTGATTCACACTTTCCACTGCTCACACTCGGGCAGGCGACCTTTTATATTCGCCGGCCCGGTTGCCGAAGGTTCCAGGCCAGGAAATCTGGAAGGTACGCTTTCTGGAAGGTTCCCCTTCTAGAAATTTCTTCCGCCCCCCCCCCCCCCCTCCTCCAGTGCGAGCCTTCGGTTCTTACAATGCCACATCACAATATTTACCATATGGTGATTGACTACTGAATATCAAATTCTTACACAATGGCTGATAACCATTACATATCTTTGAATTCTGACATGGTAGCTAAGCAAACTCAGAAATTAATTTTAAAGAACATTACCAGTAACACTGTAATAATACTCTTCACTTCACAGGTTGCTTTTCATGCTGCTTGGATTACACCTGACTGAAGTGATAAGGGAATACCTACCAATTAAAATTTTGTCAGTTGTATACTTAAGCTACTTACTATACTTGTATAAAGTACTGTTACTGTGTCTCTTCTTTTCAGACTGTGTTTATACAAGTGTTGCTAGGAACACCAGTAGCACTGAATCTTCGTAATATAACATGGCATGGATTTCCATGTCCTCATGAAATTAAGCCTGAACTTGGTGCTGTATTTTTCTTGGTCATTGCTTCAATTGGAGAGATACTAGCAACTAAACACTTCACTGTCAATTCCTTGCCATGTCGTCCTCAAGTGTCTACCTTGATTTACCATTCAAATTTGTTAGAAGGATGTTTCCCTGACTTGCTGACATACAAGACAGAAATAAGAAACATATTACTTAATTCACATCATATTGCACACTCGCATCTTTTGTACTGGGAGGCCATACTGGAGCATTATTTCAAATCAAGGTAATGGTATCCAACAGTCTTAATTACTTTTATATGGAATGACATTAATGCCACTTCATTACCTAATGGTTTAGCATTGTCCTCTTCATATGGTATATGATGTGTTTCTTACCAATGCTGACTCTATACAAGATAATTCAAGGGAAAATTCAGGATTTCATTAATCTTATGGGGTACTACTAAAAAATTAAAATTGATCAACTAAATTCACTACTGGGAACAAGGCTGCTCCATTTTACTCATTTTTCATAGTAACATTTTACAGCTTTGGATTAATATCATGTTTCATTTTGACATACGAATAAGCTACAACCATCAGATCCTAATTTTTAAGCAAAGGAAATCTTTGAAAGGTGGTATTTTTCTGTTTGTATTATACTCTGTGCAAGTTCCTGTGGCTTCAAAACACATAATTAGCATTTATGTTATGACTGTTTAGTGCAGGGGTCGTCAACCTGGTCCCTATTGCCCACTAGTGGGCGATTCAAGCTTTCATGGTGGGCGGTGGGGGTTTTTGTCCGTTGTTACAAATTTTGCCCTTCCTCCATATATTGAATACATTGCTAACAACTTCGCGAGTTTGACTTTTTAAAATATGCTTTTGCAATTCTTGAAATATACTCGTGGACGAGGGTGCAACGAATGAGCTCCGTAGCCAAAGGCACGAGTTTAGTGTGCATAACAAGGGCAGGGCTTACCACCGGCCATCACTCAGTCTTCAAGCTGTACCTCTTTCATGGTGGTGGGCAGTACGTGCGGCACTGGTGGGCAGTAAGGAAATTTTACCATCAACAAGATACAAAAGTAGGCGGTAGGTATAAAAAGGTTGACAACCCCTGGTTTAGTGTGTATCATTTTTATTCTATTTAATATTGTGAAGATTCACAGTGTTTATAAGTTTGTTTTCAGTTGTAGAAATTACTCCTTAATTTAACAAAGACAGAAATTGGTTAAAGAGTGACATTAGATTTATGGAAATACAAAAATTATGACTAACAGAAAAATTTGAAGAAGTCATACATTTTTAAGAAGTTTCATTCTAACAAAAGAAGACTGCTGGGTATGCAGCAACTTTCCATTGGGGCAGAGACATGATTAAGTGATATTTCACATAACCTGAAGAATATTTGGTCTTAACAGTTATTTGAGGCATGAACAATTTTAAATTTTTAATACAAAATACACTCGCCACAGGTAAAAGAACACATTTTTAGCCTCAATCTGAATGTAATAAAAACCTTCAATAATAGACATTTATTATCACATGTAAGATGCAGTGTTGCCTTTGTTCCTTGATCTTAACATATGACACTAAATTTTTAAATATCTCATATAAAATATGATACTGGGTGAATGGATTTTCCTATATGGATAATAGATTTAGGTTACATTTCAGGAGCCCTAAGTAATGCATAATTAAATCCTACTACTACTAATGCATAATGGTACATTCTTTCAGGTATGATAAGTGTCTGCTGCTACTGCTACCCCAAATTGAACAGGTGCTTCGAAGCATCTTCTGCTGGGCTAATGGCTGCCCTGAGAGAGTGCTTACAGCTGAATCAACGTCATTTTACACAACACTTGATGAAATACTGGCAGAGAATATAAATGACATGAAAATTAATAAAGTGAGAGCAGTTTTAGGTGACTGTCTCATTGAAATGTTGCAGGATATTTTTGTGCATCAAAAAGGACCAAGAATAAGGGACAAGATTAGCCATGGTGAATGTGATTTATGTGATGTTACACAAACTCTTACAAATCACATTATTTGTGCAACACTGGCATTAATTATAAAAGCAAGAGAAGAGGAAACAAATGTAGAAGACAGTTCTGGCCTCCATAGCATTACCAAACTTGTGACAGATGAAGTGAAAATATCATGTTTATCTGATCGCTCTTCTGTTGAAACTGTGCTTAAACTGGAGAATACAATAAGAGATGCAAGCAAGAAATATGTTTCCAAATTTCATTCCAGCTCCTTGCTTAAAAACAGCATTGTCGAAATTACTCATAAATTAATGGAATGGAAAACATATCCAAGACCGGAGTTAGTGGAAAAACTGAGGTGCATGATGTGGGAAGAAGTGATTCAGGAAGATAAGACGCAATTACTGCAGTTAAAACTTGATTTGTGGAATTCAATATCGGAAACAATTACATCAAACAAGCATGATTATGAAAATACGTTTAGTGATGTAGTGGGTTTTATAACAGAATATAAAATTTTGACTATATACAGATCTAAGACTGAGACAGACATACTGAACTCATTGAAACAAATTGCTGACAATATTCAGATTATATGCAGGCAAGTTGAACAAGGCTTAAGAGATAAATACCACCTTCACTGTTCTCATATGTTACGATCCAGACAAAGGGAAACTTATCATCGGATGCTGAATACAATCCCACGTCTACATACAGCACTTGAATGTGTGGTGTTTATACTTATTATCCACTTGATACACATTAACAGGCTACCTACTGCAACAAGCAAGGAATACCAGCACATGAACAGGTATAAAATTTAAGTAGAAAATTGATTTCTTTTATGGAAATTAAGCCATCTGCATTTAAGATATTGAGACATAGGAAATACAGTCTGCAACAGTGCTTCCTAGGTATAGTGCAAAACAACAGCCTAATCATTACTTAAACTTATATAATACTGACATAAAACAGATTTCTAACAGATAGCAAACTTAGACTGAAACATGAAATATTCAGAGTATATTTATGTTATATGCAATTTGAAAATATTTGTGTCTTTACCGACATCTCCGTTAAATGCACATACTGAAAACAGAATAATTACAAACCACCTTCTTTATATTTCCTTTCCAGATTCTTAAAGCAAGTTTTGCAGTATGCACAGAACTTAACAACATATACAAGTGTGGAAAAGAATCGCTGGGATGAAGTAGTAGCTTTAACATCAAGCTTCTCACATTTGTATCAAGCTTCAAATCAAAACTGCATATTAAAGGATATTCACAATCCCAAAACAATAACAATCAAAGACTAAATGTACAGATGGAATTTTGCACATAATAAAGTTCTAAAACTACATGTGACATGACGGTATGATTACCATCTCTTTATATGAAATGTCAATGATTCTACTATATAAAACAGCTACGATTTTATGTCATTCTGACTCCTTTGGTATGAAATAGTATTCTCTAACTTAAATCTTTGTAGTCGAACCCATTGTAAATGGTATGATTAAGCTGCAATGGACTTCTGAAGTAAATGTAAATGAAATGTTTGTTTGGCTTTGTTTTCTTCATAAAGCATGTTTACAATGAAATGATATTCTCAGGTGATGGACTACATAATTAAATTTTCTGTTTGAATAATTCTAAGGTATACCGCATGTATTATATATTTCCCTCAACACATTCAGATTTATCCATCATTTCCACAATTATCATATATGCAGATTTTCTTCCACTACTAAGTGTACAATTACTGACAGCATCATCCAGTAATTAATGTATCCAGAAATCTAGCAATAAACTATAAAAAATATGGTATGCCTATTACTATTACTTTTCAGAATGTGATACGTAAAGTCACGTTACTACTGGCCTTGGTTCAATGGCTCACATTCAATTATAATGGTGCTAATTGAAGACATGACAATTGAAGAGCGTAAATAATGAAAACAAACATAAATATACATCACGTCTCCAGAATTTAGAATTTTCAGGAGATGAGGAAGCAGTGTTTATAGAAAGAATTCTATTCATAAAGCTGATTAAGTAACTATCACAATTAATATTACCAGTTATTTAAGTAAAAACAATATTCATTTTCATATATTATGGTCCTTTAGGTTTTAAACTACTATACAAAAACAATGCACTATGCTTCTGTTGTCTTAGGAAAGATATATGTCCTCACATCTCTTCTGCATGATCTAACTTACTTATTTAATTTCCTTCAACTTTCATACCCGCACACACATACACACAATTTTAGTTTAGTCAAATACATTCATGTCTAGAGGGATATCACTCAGAGAAAAATACATGCTCAATGGTATAGATAACAAGGAAATGTTTCAAAGCTTAAGTATTTTGAAAAATTTCTTAAAACGTGGTTAAATTACCAGTTTAAGACCAGTCAATCAGTCTTCAGTCGCTTACTGCTTGGTTCACTGCTTTGTGAGTTAGAGTCTTCCGAGAATCCCAATTGTGCAGAGAAATCTGTTGGCCCTTGAGAATCGCTCACCATAGAGAAACCTGTGAAATCCATTATCATAAATTTAAAATGTAAACTTTTAATTCCAGTCAAAAGGAAAATAGGTTCATGAAATCATCATTCTTGTGATAATGTCCTGTCCAACAGAATTTCAGCTTATTCTCATAGAATTTGGTACAAAGAAATGCCATACAGGATTATTAAAATACTGACTCCACGGAGCACAGTAGTTCTTGAGAAGCTGACAGAATACTCAAATAGTCAAGAAATTCCCTGTATTTTACAGAAAATAATCTAACACCAATTTAGGAATGAAACACTTTGTAGACTTAACATAAATTCCTTAGGGGTCAGATGACTATTAGTGAAGGAAGGAGGAGTCTAGGTCTAGGTAAAATTCTGCATATATTCAAGAACACAGTAAAGTTAGAATCATTTAGAAAAATAGGACCTAATTTTGTGTCTAGCTGTAACTGCTTATTCCAACAGTTGGAATTAGGAAAAAGAATATCCTATCTCATAAAGGAAATAAATTCTTTGAAAAGGTAAGAAGATTATTACTTGAATTCTGTTAGCCCAGAAGCTTTATTGATACAAAAATATGACACTGCATTTCAGTTGCAATTATCATAACTGCAAGCAGCCCTAGAAGTAAGTCTACCCATGACATTATATATTTTGAAAGAATATGAAGACCTAGTAAGGATCTGGAAACTGAAGGTGAATTTTATGGTAGTAAAAGTGGTTCACAATTCACCTGGTGAAATTACAGTGGGTAAAAATTACATCAAAGAGAAAATATAAAGAATATAAAGATTTTTAATTGGAAATTATGGACAATTATGTGACCTTATCTGTAGATTTCTACATTCCAGTGATGACAGTAAATCAATGTACACAGGGCCTTCTAAATTATTCAATATTTTTCCCATTCTGTATCACCTAAAAATGTTACACAAATCCATTCATCATATCAAATCTATTAAAATTCTAAAGAGTGAGTGCACTTTGGGGTGTGTGAAGTTTAAATAGAGTTCATTTAAATCCACAGTATTATTAAAGAGTTAAACAACAGGATAAAAGAAATTAACCTTATAATTTGTTGTCTTCAACCAGTACTAGTGTGATTTGAACAAGGTAACATGAATGGGTAAACAAACAATAATGAAAAAAATTGTGGTCAGGAGTCCAATATGTGAGGATAATATTCTTACAAAATACAAGTTGCCTGGATACAGACTGGTCTAAATGATTCAGGATAGGTCCCAAAGACAAAATCCGGAGCAATGATAATGAACTTTCATGTTTCACGATGCGATTACTTGAACGTAAAGTACCTATTAAATGCTCAATAACACCTTGTACCAAAAGTCACTTCAGTACTTACAAGTGTTTGAATCCTCAGCAAGGCCAAAATTAGAATTTGATGAATCCAAAGCAGCTGATTTTCTTGCTAATGTGTTCTCCTTGTTACAGTGATCTTTGCCCTTTTTCTTCTGAGAAGACCAGAACACAAAAACAGAATGTGGGAAGACCATAATATTCACACACTTCCTACAGGTCATTAAATTATATAAAAATATAACATATACAATATACTTCTCCTGTCTTCAAATATTACATAACAAGTTGGAAGTCTTGCAATTCATCAACAGAAATAAATTTAAATATTTAATATGTCTACATGTAGGTATCAGCAGTATTAACTTCAGAGATGGGTTCCTTCAACAAATATTTCTGGGGGTCAAACCAAGGGGTATGCCATGCATAATGACATGGGTCATGCTTTTCTCTCATTACTTTTAGTATGTTAAGTTTTAGGTGGCTTTCTTACATGCCAAACTATAAAATCCAACTGTCATTGTGACTAAATCACACAAGCAAAACTTTATTATGATGACATGGTACAAACATCACAGAAATTTGTACTATTACACAAACTAAAGAAACCAACCTGTTCACTGCTTGAAATTGGAACCCACTTGTAGATTTTCATTGTTGTCTCACCAATTGTCACCCATTTCTTTTCCCTTAAAGATAACATGTTAAGATATAAGTAAAACCTTTCCAGAATTATAAATTGTTTTATAGTAATTATCAACTACAAAATGATTGGATATGCTAATATAAAGACTATAACTCTGTATAATAATTTACTTCAATTGAAAACTATTACACACTGTAAATATTTATATAAATAGCTGTAATAAGTATGCAGTTATGTACTAGGAGAATCTAGGGATTGTATATAAATTATAATTCTGTTGATTTTTCGGTTATACTTAAGTTGTTAACATTATTAAACAGTAAGGATAATATTATGGATTATATTTTGGTCTTGTACTGTAGTCACCTCTCAAATTACTTACCAATGACGTACTTTGTCAACCACTTGCATTACTCTTTTAATGTCATCTTTGGCTCTACTTCTTGTTTCTGCTCTGACAGATCTTGACATCATTTTGATCACTTCAACACCTTCCAAAAACATAAGCACAAGTAAAAGAGATATTTCCCTGCACCATTAAGCACAAAAACCATACGAACATACAGTCCAAACGAACCACAAATATCAATGCCCTTGGAGGGAAGTGCAGACTTACCTACCATCTATTGTACCGAACTGTTATAATTGTAAACTTCCAATCCGACATCGGTAGCTAGGTAGGTAAGAAAGCTTATTAATATTCCACGCAGGCTTCCCCGGACCACCTTGAATTAGAAAAGTCAAGGCGAAAAAATGCAATCAATCCTCAGAATTGGTGAATTGGTGTTGTTTCGTAGGGCACTATTGCTCTAACAACAATCCGCAGTCACAAGTGTAGTATGTATGAGACGTAAACTGTGGTAAAGTTTTACGAACATTGTAACAACAGCCAGTAAAACGGTTCAGAAAAATACGGTGAGAAGGTGAGCTGAAAAGTAGTTGTCCAAGAAAAATAATAACTTACAAAAAGATTCTCTTTGTTTTCTCACAATAACCATCGTTTGTTCACTTTTCTTTTGCCTAATGTCGTTCTAGTTACTAATCTTAAATCTCAAGACCAGGGATGGGACTTCGGAACTAAGTTTACAACGTCTACTCGCATCTACACAGTTTGGCAAAAAATTAATGAGACTGAAATAAAATAAAAACAAAGATTCATTTCACAAAATGTTTATTATCCATTGGACGGAATACATTTATTACAACGTCCATGTAAACTTTGGAAAGAC
>NW_019059776.1:347383-405773 GCF_000696155.1 Zootermopsis nevadensis | reverse complement strand
CATATAATGTATGTAAGCATGTCAATTCCTTTATGTCACTTGCTCAGTTTTAGATGCAAAAATAGTTCTGGGAGGCTGTGAGTTCAGTCAAAACATGACTCCTGACCCTTTTTCAATTGTACCCATGATGCTGTATGTCTGAGGTCAATGACCTTTGCAAGGGCAGGCTGGGTGGTGATATCACAGAGACTCAGCAACTTCTCTGAATGGGCAGAGTGAATGACCAAGGATCGTGAAAACCTCAAATCCTACATAATGCATGCATCTTTTCTACTTCCTTACAAATACACTTAAAAATAGGTGTAATGCAATATTTATTACCACATCATGACTTAGTTGATTAATTTTAGAGCCACCTCTAACAATTAAAAGACAAGAATAATACCAAAAATGTTTGTCAAATACATATTATACTAAGTAATATTTTCAAAAGACAAGGCAACGTGACTGAATTTATCAGAAGAGTGGTGGCATCTTAACATTTGAGATTTGTCAAAACTTGCCACTAATGTTAGTACATAGGGCTGCCAGAAATTATAATTGTTACACACTTTATTATTATTAGTGTTCTGTCTGACGACAGGTCCATATGAACAGGATCCTTCCATCCTTTTCTCGGACTGGGACCTGTTCATATACGTTCTTGGCAGATGATCCAGAAGTGGTTTGCCATTGCCTTCTTCTGTGTGTGAATGGAGTAATTGTTGGGATGCCACGGAGGAAAACTCCGTGTTGCCTAGACCACGGTCTTGCCCAACACAAGTTATAAATTCGGGCACCGCCGGGAATCGAACCCGAGACCCCAGGATTACAAGGCCAGCGTTCTAACTGCTAGACCACGATATAAATCTTATATACAGTTTAACAGAAAATCAGACAAGTCTATACCAACCCAAGTTTTGAAATATTATCTTAATTTTCAGTTGCAGTTCCAATGGTATAATTTTTCAAGGGATTCACCTTTATCATACCTAACCAATTACATGACATAATGTTTATTTACTGTCACTAGCAGATCAAACACAAATCAGAGATGTAACCGTCCTTCCACACTCGACTCGCTGTTTGCTTGTTGAAGCCACAGGTCAGACCCAGTGACGTGCCAGGCACTCATACGGTTACAACTTTTAGTACTTATGATAAGTGTGAAAGGGATTTAAGGAAATTCTGATGATGGGCATGGGTTTTGTCGGTGAGCATGGGCCTCCGATTCCCAGGGAATATACGGAGAAGGCAGTGGTGGGGTTGATGTTTTGCTGAGGATGCGAAATCTCTGGAGTAACTATAGACGACTAAAGACGCCACTGGTGAGCTGAGAGACGTTAACTTTATTGCCTCTTGAGACACTTTGAAGTGTAACCAGCTACAATTAATGCAAGGCAGTGCGATGATTCGGCTGTTATATAAAAAATCTGAAGTACATGTAGAACGGTCTGCATTACCTGAAGACCAAAACTTAAGAGAGAGCCTTGCAACAACACAATCGTTCTTTAAATACGGCGATCTGATTCGTTCCGCCAAAATCACCCCATAACGGCGGGAACACGCCTATAAGCCATATTCAAATTCCACCAGTCAGTCGCAGTGAGGCAATAGTTTCAATGCAATCGTCACTCCACATCTGGAAAGGCTTAAGAGTATGTTGCGTAACAACTTAAACGATTGCACAATCTTTGTTTATTTCATGTTCCCTCTGGACGGAAAGTCAAGCGACTGAGTATGGCCACTTTCTTCCAATTTAATATGTTTAACAAGGCTAAAATTAATAAAATTTGGATGAAGTAAGGCGTACCAAATATCATCTAATCACGCCTCCTTCGCTTACATAAACCAGATTAACATGCCAAAGCCTGGTTTACCCCTCATCTCAGGTTCAGCCCATTCGGGAATCGAACTATGAACTTGGACTGGCACAGAACAGAGCCAAACATAATGAAACAGAAGTAAATTAATTTGTTCTTACCTGGAAAGTTTGCTACATTTGACTGTTCTTTTAAATCCCATATTTTGACTTGTGAATCAGAAGTTCCTGTACCAAAGATGAGACCATCTGGATGAAACTGGGCTGTTGTCAATGCAATACCACTTGAACCTGAACCTTGATCAGCAACCTATATTATCAATTTAAATGCAATTAAGTACAACAGCAACATCTACGTTTATGTAACAAACATATAATACTGTTAAGACTGTAAAGTACCTTCGTGAGCAGACGTCCACTTCTTATGTCAGAAAAAGCCCAGTGCTGATCAGTTGATGTTGAAAGAACATAATCCCCTGTTGGATGGAGCGACAAGCCTGTAACTGGGCCTTCATGTGCTCGAAGCATTTGAGTTGTCTGTGATGTTGGAACATTCCACACCCGAATGGTTGTATCTGGAGATGCTGTTATCACTAAATCCTGTTAAAAGACAAAATATTATATCTTAGTTATTAAAGATATTTTATAAAAGATTCTTTACTTAGGGGTTCCTCACATATTATATTTTAAATATTTATTTTTCAAGAAAATACATTGCAAAAAGTTAAAGATTACCTCATCAGGATGATAAATGACACGTGTAACTTTCTTGGTGTGACCCTTCAGAATAGCCACCACCTGTTCAGTATCCTTATTGAAAACTGTGGCATTGCGATCATTTCCTCCAGTCAATATTTTGCTCGTATCTGCACCATGGATATCAAGAGACAGAATACCTGGGATACTAGCACTATGAAGACCCTGCAAAAAAAGCCATTTTATGAGAAAGCCAAGTGGTCTCATTGGCTCTGTTACCAATCAGATTTGTTCACAAAACCCCTTTCTCTCTAATATTTCTGAGGAAATTGTAAGAATAGACAATAAAAGACCAACATCGGCGAACACCAAATATAAAGATAAAACTGCATTAATAGTTTTCCTCAATGTTACAGGTGATGCTAGACTTCAAATCGTACTGTATAACAACTCTGATCCACATAAATTTATTCAGAAAACACTGAGGTCAAAATAAAGGATAAAGTACCTAGAAATCAATGAAAAGAGCATACAACAGAAAATAACAAAATACTATTCCAGTAAGAATAATGTGCGAGTTATATATAGCAACTGGTATGTGGAAGAAGGCCATTAAGTTAAGGAAAATTAACATCTCCTAAATATATGCTACAAAAAAAAATTGTATCCCCAAAATTGTGGATGAAACTCCCCACCCCCAATATGCATGGACAACTTAGATAAGACAGCTGTCTTCAGCAATGTTGTGAAACAGCCTGGTAGATAAAACATTTCAGAGGAGCTCACTGCATCTGTAATCAAAGTAATGAGTAAGCCACGCCAGTCAACGAACCAAAAAGACTTGATAGTGGAGACAGTGAAGCTCCTCTGAAACACTGATAAAAATCAACCAGACTACATAAGCCATCTTCATAACAGCTGTGGTAGAAACCTGAAATATCACATGGACAGTCTATTATTCCATAATACTAATTCACATATCTAGTGGTATTTAAAATTTATTTATGAAATACACGCTGTAATGAAATACAGTAACACCTGACTAGCAAAACCAGGGGACCTCTGACATATGTTAGTTCTTAACAGACAAGTAGTGTGGTCCATCTTTGTAAGACTTGGAATTTTTTCTTCATAACATGAAAAATCTATTACACAGGGTCAAAAATGAAAGAATTGAATAAATAGTGTCTTATCTTTGGATCCTTCCTGCATTAAGTGTTCTATGTCTTTCACAGTACTCTGAAAATGGTGTTTTACTTATACATACAGGATGTGAAGCAAGCGTGTGGAAAGTGCGTATGGAATCATGCGAGATTAGGTCCTCTGGTACGGTCCTCCCCCTCTTCTTTCGTTCTTGAGTCAAAACAGTTGCTTTATCCTGTAGCTTCTGAATAACTTCAGCTGTCATGCCTGCCTGCTCTGTTGGTTGGTTTGCTATACCACCTGCTTCCACAGCAATTGCCTGAAACACATCGTATGTTCAATTAGTATGCCACCACTCCTTGAATACCGCAGCAATTCATACACAATGACGAAAGTTATTGCTGCTTGTTCTCATTACTGTTATTGTTTAATTCATAGGGCATTTAACTTACTGGTTGTGGGATTCCTGCAGGATTTGTAGTCATTCCAGCCTGCGGTTTAAGCGTTGCAAGAGCCTCACGAGCAGCAGTTACCTCTTTAGTGAGTCGAGCAATTACACGACAGGCAGCGTCGTGCTGATACAAAGCATGACTGTTACAGAAAAGAAACATAATTTTCTTACTTAGAATACAGCTTACATGTGTGTCATACTTTTATATAAGTCACAATTATCTTCTTTACTGGAGTATAAACCAACTGATGACTTTTTTTTTTCTCCCAACAAATAAAAAGAAAAAAGGAGTTGATCAAGGTTAATTACACCATTACTTAATTTGCAAATGAACTACAATTTCTTACATTTTGAAACTGAATCCCAGCACTTACCACTCCAGTAACTATGGTACAATTCAGAGCTCTCGACAGGAAGTGAGGAGATTAGAAATTTTATGTGATAGTAACAACAGGAATTGTTAAGACACTAGTGACATAGTAAGAAAAAAATTTGGCTGTCACAGTAGTGAGAAGTCAGTTTTCTTCAAAATCAGATGAAAGTAAGATGTCAGTGATGTGATTAAAGATAAATATGACCTATGAGATGAGACGTGACACTTTTATTATTACTATTCTAAATTTGGTATTAATCTCATATTCACAAATGAGGCAAAATGGGTAAAAAAATTAAATAATATTGAATGTTTCTAGGAAACAGATGTCTAGTAACAATGTCATACATCGCACAGAAACCTATTTCTAAAGCAGAGACTTTTGTTTCTAGTAGTGCCATACTTGCATGAAATTTGTCAAGTTCTACATCAAAACAAGATTCAACAAATTTGTCTTTTGTGAATTTGCTCCCTTCTAACTGATCCTTCAATTATAACATACTATGTACCTCAATTCTTGTCTTGCAGTCTGCAGTTGCTGACGCTGAGTAAAACTATGTAACATTACAGCATCCCATTCATCCTGAAGTGTTTTTAAAATAGCAGGAATACTTGTTGCTGATGGAGGCTTTGGTTTGACCACGGGTGTCGCTGAAACATTTAAGTATATCATCAACATCTTTCTTTTAGTAAATAGTTGTTAAATTCTCTGGACATCAGGTATATAACAGGATGATTTTGATATAGCATTTTAGCTTCTATTAGTGTATTTATTAACAAAAAATAATACTTGTGAAGAAAACTTTATTAAACACTCTTATAAATAAAATGCATGACACAGCTCTTGATTACTAAAAGATCCTATTACTAACTTTTAACATCAATGAGCATATCAGCTGCAAGTTCCTTGCCATTGATGGGGTCTACCCCATTCTCTACCAAGTACTTTTCAATTAAACGCCTTTCAAATATGGCTCCAGACACTGGAGATATGACAGGATGTTCTGGAACTTCATTGGAAACTGAAATAAGAGAATATCAGGCTTAACATTTATAACATTCAGATATATGATAAAGATAGAGCCACTTCAATAACAGCAGCAGCAGTAGCAATAGTAACAATAGTTGTATTAATAGTAGTAAGTGCATATCAATGCAGTAAAGTTTATACATATGCAATGGAATAATAAAAGAAAAAAAACTGTAATGACAATAATGATAACTACAGCATCCCTTACTAGCAGCTCACAAGGTCTGAAAATTCCCTCAGATGAAAGTAAGGGTTTCAAGAAATTAACTTTCTTCATAGATTTAATAGTATTATAAGAATTATACAGCATTGGTACTTGAATTATAAGGTGCAGAGGAGAGCAAATTTAATTATTTTTAGGTACTGAATCATAACCAGAATGATTCAGTCAAATAATCAGGGGGAAAGTGGGAATATTAGAATTATTTCCGCTACTACACACGTTGATATGATACCAAGAGCAAAATTATGTGACATGTCACCACAGCATATACAGGATTTATACATAAATTATCTTTGCAACTTTACTGAAAATAAAACCTTTATGAAAAGACACAGACACAATGTTTGAGCATCATTTGTGAGAGAAACTCTCAACATTTCACCAAGTTCCCAGTAGATGGTAGCACCCATTGTTTTCCACTGCACTGTATCCATCTTTGCGAATCAAGTCAGTCGCCATGAACCAGGAGGAAAAGGCACAGTGTGTGGAATGGTTTATCAAAATGAAATTGGATACACAGGTCCAAAGATGTTTCAGAACAATACAAACAATTTATAGC
Source organism: Zootermopsis nevadensis (assembly GCF_000696155.1). Next base: position 399,497 of record NW_019059776.1, on the reverse strand, counting down.
TACATTCCATGTTTCAGGATAGGTAAACAAACAAAACATATTCATCTTGAGATTAGAACACCCAGGAAAGTGTCAGCTTTCAATAAAACAATACAGTGTTACTTCATAATACCGCACGTGAAGACAGTCTATGGGTAGAATAAGGATGAAGGATAGTTTATGGGCACATCAGCTACTCTGGTTATTAGCAATATGAATGAAGGAGATATCAGGGAGAAGAATTACAAGATGCATTCATGTTGACTGCATAGAAATATCACTGTTATCAACTACATACAAAATTTTATCCAACAGACTTCTATCAAGGGTAAATGAAATTATTGGGGATCATCAGTGTGGATTTTGATGTAATACATCAACTACTGACAGAAATTCTGCATTCCTCAGATACCGAAGAAAAAATGGCAGTCAATAGGACTCTACAACGGTTATTAAAAGATTCCAAGGAAGTGTGTGAATTCAATATACCAATGAAATTAGGCTAATTCAAATATAACAAAGCATGCATAAGTAAACATTTGTCCCATACATTTCCGTTTTAAAATGGTCTGAAACAAGGAGATGCTTCATCACCACTGCTTCTAAACTTTATTTTAGAACATACAATCTGGAAGATCCAAGAAAACAAGGGAGGGCTAGATTAGAATTGAATGAGACACACCAGCTTCTGTTCTATGCTGATGATAGTAATTTACTGAATCAAAACATTAATATCATAAAGGAAAACATGGAAGCTCAACAAGATGTGGGTATAGAAGTTGGTCAAGAAGTAAATGTAGAGAAAACTATGTGTGTGTCCACAACTCCATCACCAGACTGCAGGCCACAGTTATAAAGGTAGCTAATAAATCCCTTATAACTGTGGCAAAGTCCAGTTATTTGGGAATGGCATTAACAAATCAGAATTGAATTCATAATGAAATTAAGAGCAGACTAAATGCAGAGAATACTTGCTGCCAACAGTTCAGAACTTGTTCTTTCATGTTAACACAAACTGAGTATATTTGAACCCAGGAGAGATGAAGTAAGAGGAAGCTGGAGAAAACTGCATAATGCAGGGCTACATAATTTGTATTCTCCACTAAACAGAAACAATGATCAAATCGAGAATGATATGGGCAAGGCACTCAGCAAGCATGGGAAAAATGAGACATATATGCAAAATTTTGGTTGGAAAGCCTGAAGATAAGAGAGCTACTGAAAACCTTGGTGTGGATGGGAGGATATTTTTAAACTGATTTCATGGAAGACTGAATTCATTTGGCTCTGGATAGGGACCACAAGTGGGCTCTTGCGAACACAATAATGAACCTCCGGGGTTCAATAAAATGCGAGGTAGTTCTGGGCGTACATGAGCTTCTTAATGAGGACTGCATTATGGAGTTCATTACATGTACTTTAGAATTATGATCCCCTGTGCAAACATCCTGTGTGAAGTGATAAGCTAGAAATTCGTGAATTGGAAGCCGATTTCTTTTTAGAAGAGAAATACCGACTGAAGGTTTTTCCAACGCTAAATTAATAATAATCACAAGATCTACAAACTTATAACGTAAATAATCTTCCTAAATATAAAGTTGCCTATTTTAACAAAATAGTATCAAATGTTAATAAAACTACGTCAACAGTTTACATTAATGCTAAAAACATGCAACATTCCACACTTAATAAGCATCTATACAACGCTTATACGGCGGAAAATGAAGTTGAGGCCTATTCTCCTTACAATGTGCCGGTCGCAAGCAACCCTACACGTTAAAGTTAATAATATACAGGAATAGTATCATTTTAAAAACAGAATCTCTCTTTTACGCAATTAAATGATTAATATGTGTGACATTAAACTGTAGATATTACTTAATTCTATCCTTCAATCTGAAACAAATGCTAATAGATACCCACTAGCACAACACAGCGCCATTTTTACTATGGAACTACGATAATCAAAATAAGGAAAATATATTTAAAATTACAATAGATAATGACAATTTTAACGAATATCAGTATACTTTTTTTTATTAATTTCTTACAATGAGAGCTTAAAATATGGGAATACGAATTCATATGCTAGAAGATGATTTATCTTGCTGAATTCGAGGAGTCAATTTAGGCTGTGATTTAGGCCCTTGATAACCTACAATAGGTGAATGAGGCACATACAATATGGCTCCTCAGTGGTTAGAATATGTGTTTCTTATATTCATTTTAATGGTCTATGAAACACAAGGAGATAATCATGAAAGAAATATTTTTGCAGCTCGAGTAGAAGTAAGTGCGGTCTCACTTAGTTTCAGAAACATTTTTGTATTAATGTATATGTGGTAGTTTTTTATTCTCAAAAATGTGTCAGTTATGACAATGTCTACTTATTATGTTAACTTATATATGACATCTTTATACACAACAAAGATAAATTTGTTACCTGCATTAATTTCTAATGAGTATATGAAATGTTTGCACCGTTGTGTTCGTAATGTAATTATTGTTATGAATGGTGAAGTTTATTGACATACTGTCCTCGAATATTTCCGTATGTTTCAAGGATGACCCATTCATAAAGTATTACAAGTGAAGCTGCTTCATATGCTAATGCTGTTACATTGTTTAGGCAGGCAATATATACATGCAAGGTAGTTTTTTATTTTTCATTACACCACCAAAAATTTGACGTGTTTTTTTTGTACTGCCTCAAAATTTCTAATAAACGTTGGGAATATGCAGTTCTCAATAGCCTATCTTGTAAAAAATTGGTACATGTTTCCAAATGAATATTATTGTCGTCATAGTGGAAATAGGCTTCTTATATTTTGTTTTAGTATACAGAAATATTGTATTATTTCTTTACTCATGAGAATGAGAGATTCCAGTTACTTAAATATTTATAAGAAATGTTACATTATATTAATGATGTATATATGAGAGTTTCTGTAAAACGTTATGATATGTACTGCCAGGCACGTGTCATGTAGTCATTTATGTGCATTTATTAAAGCCCAACATAAATCTGATACAAACTAACTACAGTAAATTAAGGTAATTAATCATAATGTTACCAAATTTGGATATCATAGAATTTTGAAGTACATCAGGCAGATGTATTTAATTTTGCTAATAAAGCTGTATACATCTGATGGTAAATAGTGTATATCAAAAAATATATCAAGGAAATTTAACTGGTCACCAAGTTGAGAGATACATATATTTTATTTTTGGATGTCACATATTTAATTAGTAGAATGGTAACTGTCATATGTTTTTAAAATCTTAAGGATAACAGCTTGTGCTGCTCTACTCTGTCAGTGCTGCAGTAATTAGAGGGATCATAGGATCAAACATAGGTTTTAATTATAAGTTATTTTTACATGGAATTCTTTAATGGAAAGGAATTGATTAGTAGATAGCTTGCAAAAACACACACATCTAAATTAAGATTGTTCCGCGTTATAATTTCTAACAAGCAGTGAAATGCTAGTATATTGCAGAAAAATAATGTAGCACCAAGTTATTACAGTATCATAAGTATTAAAAGTAGTTTCATGTAATAAATAACATTTGTTAAAATTATTAGCCATTCTTACAAAACAGATTCCTTCATCAACTGTTAAAGAGTTTGAGAGTTTTACCACAAATTGTGTTTGCTTCTTAATGATAACTTTTATGTATAAATTTGCTGAGTTATGCCTGGAGAATTCAGATATGGCTGCCTCTCCCTATTTAATCGTTTGGACTGATGAATATGTAAGTTTTATAAGAATAAAACATTTTATGTCCATTAAAAGTGGTTGTCTATGTTAGTAAATGATCATGGTCATTTTCCAGAACCACATGTCCAATGTTACATGATGCTGGAATCTGTTTGTGAATCTCCTAAAAATAAAAGTGGAACAGTCACAAATAATAATTTCTTTCTGAAGTTTTATGTTTCATATTTTTGCAGTGAAGAATGTGGAATTAGCTTGCATGGAATCATGTTGTACTTCTGTGTATTTGCAAGAAAATTTGGTGATTATCGAATATAATAATTTGTAATACATTTCAGAGTTGTAGTGGATGCCGTTTGAATCGTCTACCCGAGGTGAAGAAGTTTATTTTTGAAGATGTTCCTCTGTAGTATCCTTAATGTGATGACAGTGAAGACCATTGCTTCAGCTTTGTTAACATGAAATGGCACACATAACTAAGAAACCTTCAAGAGGACCCATTCTAAGAATGGTCCCTGGTGATTACACAGGCATTCCATTATCGTTAAGGAAAAGATGTTCTCTTAGGCTAATAGTAGATGGAATTGATGTAACACCGAAACCCCTTTTCTGTGAGACACAAGAATTATCTGAAGATGTACAAGAAGTCATTCAAACATCTACCACATCACTTCACACTTCAGAAACTCCTGGAACAACTTCAAGTTTACATTTAACAAAAGTTGCACCTGTTGAACTTATAACAATACAGCAACCTTTTACAGAGTCAGAAATGAAGAATTTTGTTCTTTTTGATGATAGTGAAACATCAGAAGCATCAGCTGAAATTCCTCCACTCCCATCAAATCTGTTGTATCTCTTGCAGCCTCAGGGGCACGAAATTCCTGAACCTCCACCACCGCCACCTTCTAACATTCTCACCACTCTCAAAGAAACACCCACTATTTTCCACTTGAATCTGCCAGCCTTGAATGTTGATGTGGAAACTGAAGAAGGTGAAGAGATAGAGTCTGATAATGAGTATTATGAATATATTACAATTGGGAAAGGTCGTCACAGGAATACCAAAACGGCTGAGGTTCAAACTGAATACAGTTTTAGAAAAACAAAATCCACAATGACACCATATGTTAGGGTTGCAGATAGCCCTGCTAGTGCTAATGCTTGGAATTTGTATCATTCTTACAAGAAAGTGGAAAATGATTGAAATCACTTGACACATTATAAAAATGCATGAGTAATCTTGTAATAATCTTAATATAGACTTCTGACAAGTTCTCATGGCAGTAAGTATGAATATGGTTGTCTCCTGGTTTGTTGTACCATATGTTCTGGTAGAGAGTTTACCAGTGCTTCTGAAGACAGCCATTTTCTTAAAACAGACTTACTGAAATGTGTCATTTGCAGTAGCTTACCATTGTTTTTGTATGCGTGTGTGTTGGGTCAAACATGATTAATATTAATTGTTGTTCTTAACTTTAGTTCAGTGAATTTGTAGAATTCCAACATATTCAAGGTGCCTCCCCAGAGCTTGTTTTGATAGACTTATATGATAAGGTAAGCTACAAATTAACTTCAAACTATGATGTATAATACAATATTGTTGAAGATAAAAAAATCATTTTTGCTGAAGTTACTAATTATGTTGTAGTACATGTGGCTTTGTTTGCATGTTACAAGGAACTGGAACGCATTGATCTGGCTCCATTGTCTCGTCAGGACTGCAATGACCTCCTAATTAAGAAAGGTTTCCTCAAAAAGAAGCCAGACAATGAGGTGCACCCTAACTTGCAGCATGAAGACTTTTGACAAGCACATTCATTTACTAAGAGTATTTTCTGTGTTGTTGGATCCTTATATTAACATGGCTTTCACCTTCTGTTATCACATTCGTTGTTGACAAAATTCTTTTCCTTGTCTTTTGTTTTATCAGACACTAAAAGCGGTTGTTTCATTCACCTGTTATCCTGGCAACAGTGAGGTGTATTTGAACAGTTATGACTATCTTATTGAGTCTATGAACAAAATAGGTGTCTAACTAAACATTTAATTCTTGTGTTATTAGATATACTAGAAGTGGTATTATGATAGACACAAAACACACAGAATTTGGCAGCAGTGCCAAGGCAGTAGTACACTACTGTCATCTTCTGGCAAACACTATAATGTTTTAGTGAATAAAAGTATTTCACTGAGCATAAGGTCTTGGTTAGAAAAATATAGTAATGATCCATGAATGACTTATCAAATAGATCGCAAGTCTGCAGTTTTAAACATTTTTCCTGTTTTGGATTATTGATTTGTATTTTACATTATATGTTAAGTATGTATCTTGCAAAGCCAGTTTTGAACATTGATCACATATTGTATAAAAATGATACACATTGATGAAATTTGAATATTCACATTAATGTACAGCTGTCACATAATGACATGTTTACAAATGTAATTTTGTCTTGTGCCTAGAAAAATAAAAAACACAATAGTATAGCATCAGAAGTTGCTGGGTGCACAGGTTACACAGTGTCAAAGCTGTGCCAAAGCTATGTAGTGAGCTTCTGACAGCATCATTAAGTAAATCATATGCTGTGTATCCACCACCTTCATAAGAAGACAGCTGTGAAGCATACACATTCTAAAAGTCGTATTAAAGTATACATAATTCAAAATATATAAAAATGAATTCTTTCACATACTAAAATGAAATAAAGAATTTTCTTGTCAGTGTTAAGAGTCATGATTTTGACCTTATTGTAAGTACCTGCAGTGTATGATCATGTTATACCTGTGAAAGCATTATGTTTACACAAGAGTATTTCCCACACAAGATTCAAGTTTAGTTAAGTGGGATTGCAACTGATTGAGGTATACAGTAAGTTAGTATAGATGTATGTACAAACTTTTGTTGATTCTTGAATAATTAGAAGTAATTAATTATAGAAACCTATCAGCAGGAGTTGTGTAAAATATCACCAGGATGTATGACATACTGTTTTTTTGTATCTAATCCCATGTGCACATTTATGGGCTGTGAATACTCTTTCTGATTCAGTGGGTTCTGCTGTGTTTTATAAAGGCATGTTACATGTCGTTAATCAGTGATCTGTATGACGAGGAGTTGTGCCTTAGAACTGGGATGTGCACAGTAACACTTCAGTCTGCAGTGGCAGTGGGTGAGGAAAGCCAGGCATCTGACCCTCCCCTCACCCAGAATTTTGAAAAGATTGAGCTTGGGGAAAAAAATATCAGTACACAAAATATTAATAAAAATGTTCTTCTGTAATGAAAAAAAATAAAAGCATTTAACTAATAGCTGAATGTATAAAGTGAAGCTTTCACAGCGACTTAAGTTAATGAAAGATTCTCGGGTTACAAGCCGCGTTAGGTGGCTGAATGGTGAATAAACCATATATTCTGCCAATGTTTTGACAACAATCTCTACTGTCATCCTCTGGGCTGCTGAGTTCCCATCAGTGAATGCAATACAAGGATCAGGTTTTAGCTACCTGATGCAGCTTGTAACCCAGAGTCTTTCATTAATAGCTAAGTGTAAGTTTGTAAACACATTTTCTGGCTATCCCCATACCCCAAAAAAAAAATTTGGTGGGGTCTGTGCCAGTATCAATGGCAGGTCAGCAGATAATCCCTCTCAAGAACCCTCCATTTTTTACTACTTCTACATTTTCTGTTATGTGGAAGTAACTTTAAGGTCACGCGACAGTTTTTGCTGCACATTTTATAACAATTTGAAGTTGTTATATGTTGGGTGCAGGACACTGAATTTGTTACCTGTGATGAATGCAGCAAATATAAACAAATGTTACTGATAATTTGCCACTGATATTAGACATGTAATTTCATGACATTTAACAATCAGTAATGCACAATAACTTATTAAAATTTAGTCCAAAGTGTCTGGAATGGAATGGTACAAGACAGTAAAGCACACTGCCAGTTTTTGAGATGAGTTAAAGAGTATAATTATGATTAGTCAAAACATTTCTCATGTCTTAATTTTCAAAACTTCAAATAACTACTACTACATTTTGAGCACTATTTAATATTTTGTAACATTCAATCATATTCTGTAACTCACTGCCTATGTAATATGCATTTTACCACAAATTCCATCCATAATTAGCTGCATGGGACATTTCTGGTGTCTTCAAGACTAATACATTTTTAGAAAAATTTCGGTGTGATTTCTCTTTTATAACATCTTTTGGTTTTTATTTTACAATGAAAACCACATTATCGCTGTATTATAAATGTTTGTGTGTGTATCTGCGTGATTGATTGATTAGGATATTATTACTTATGGCATGTAAATATTCTGTGTAATCTGTTATTGAAGCCTGCAATTCCTGTCAATGTCAAAATGAATATAATACAAAGTGCAGTATATAAGGGGGTTTGTTTGTATGCTGAAACACATGTACTTGCTGCTAGGGAATATAAAGTTATGAGCTCAGGCTTTTTCCTTATGCTGGGAGTTAAAATTATATGTGATACATACTTTTCTTGTAACTGTTAATTTTTTTATTGTTCAGTGTAGCAGTATCTGTTTTAAAACAGCTGTTTTACCATTCTTTAACCTCTTTATCTGTATGCCTATTTCAGGATAATGTTGATCTGTATTTTAAGTATGTGTGAGATGGCAACCTGTAACAGTGGTTAACTTCTGAACTTACATTCCCATTTACTTTGTGTAATTTTGTAAAAAATATTTAGCCATCACTTGTGCTTTGATGTGTATAAAATTACCAATTGTTAAGTTCTTCTAGAGAAACTATTTCTATTTTCTGTGCTGCTACTTTATTATTTTCTTAGTTTTCTTCTAAATACAAACTGTCACCTAGTTAACAAGAACATTGTCTAGTCAACACATAATAGAAGAAAACCCTGCACAGTGTGATTTTGAGTATTGTTTAGTTCATGATTATAAATGGAAAGCAAGCCCAAATGCTCCTCCATGAAAGCTACAAGCTGTGATACAACAATATACAGTAACATACATTAAACCTCAATATTACTGTATCTTAATCTCATCTCTGAACTCAGTGTGTAGCAGAACAGAATAACTTTTTGTTTACCCTAGCCTGAAATTTTCATTGCTGACCAATCCTTTGACTGTTATATTTCTTCATGTATAATTCCTGTCATACATTATAAAGCTTCCACATTTTGTGACTTAGACATGCATATATGTGGTCAATGTTTGGAATTACATGAGCACATGTTGTGACTGACTGTAGAACACTTCTGTTGAAAAAAGTAATGTGTGATTTTGCAATAATGTAATCTTCTGTGATTGTTAATGTAATGTACTTAGAAATAAATAAATGCACATACTAGTCTCATTGTATTTAGTGAGTTGATAACCCAATACCAGTGGCAACCTGAGAAACCAGTCAGTATGAACAGAGGTACAAGGGAGGAGATATAACAGACTCATAGTTAGACGACTGAGGACACTCCACCAACCAAGAAATTCTATCACAGTAAATCCAGAAACAATTAAACCAACAAATCACTACCAAAGCATATCAACAATAACAACAAATTATCAGTGACAACATTCTGCACGAGTGAATATACAGACTATAGAAGATGCAAATATATTGCAGACGACATGTAAATCACAAACATAACTGTAACTTATGTGTTTTACAATTTGAATGAACCGCGAACAACAGTAGAATCAAATATCATAACTTTCATCTGAGTTGTGATCAAGCACACTTACTGAACCCTGTTCTGCATTGTGACATAAAAAAATATAAGTTATTTATACACCCTTTTGGTATAGTTATCCCCAATTAGAATCCATTTTGTTATCTCCCATCTGTGCATAAGTCTCCCAAATTCCCTTCCCCTTTAGGTTCATGATTAAAATTGTTCATGCACTTCTCATAGCTCCTATATGTGCTACATGGGTCATCATGTCTTTAATTTCATGATTAATAATATTTGGAAAAAGGTACATGCCAACTATAGCTCTTCATTATGCAATTTATTTCCTATTCTCCTCTTTCTTGGGTCAAAATATTCTCTTCCACACCATATGAAGATTTATATTTCTTCCTTCCATGACATGAAAGCACCATCTGAAACACTTTCATTACAGTTCACTGTTCTCGGTTGCAATTTCGGAGTACAGCAGAAGATACAGTCCATATCTGTATAAAAAGAAAACATCCAGGCATTTACTGTTCAGTATAACCACAACAGAAAAAGTAAAGTCATTGATGAAAAGTTTATTATAGCAAAAAAAAATTGGTACCATCAGTTAATGTTACATGCCTGGAAAATACATATGCGTTGACAGCTTTTCTATGCATCGTCATAAGAAATAATCCGTACTAGCTGCCAGTTTTGTACTGTAACTTATTGTGGTTTACTTGCACTTTTTCTTTAAGTTTTATGGCTGGTGGTCCATAAATATACCTTTAACCCATTTTCTGTGCCTCTGTAGACTGGAAGAAGTTTGCATTCCAGAACATATGCACACACTGACCATTGTGCACAAGTAAATACTGCCAAGCATATAGATTTTTTTATCAGAGAACACCTGCTTCGCCACCCCATTTCATAAACCAAGCAGTATTGGTATTAATCTAGGGGAGACAACTTCAGTCGACCGCAACACTTAGACCACTGCTGGAGCTAGAACCAGCCTTCGGCCCTCCTAACATTTATTGACTCTAACCATGCAGAGCCAAAGATCTTTAATCTATGCCTAGCCATTGATGGGCATAGAGAGAGTAATCCAAGCAGTAACAAGCCATGATAAGAAGATGTCTGTTTTCTGGGTTGTAGTGCTGTATAGCCTGGTGGTAGTTTAGCACTTCAGAGGTCATTGGATGCCTCCATCATCAGGATGCCCTGATGGAGGCAGCAATGATCTTAAACACTGGTACACTACTACCAGTCCACAAGGTGCTACTACCCAGAAGACACATCTTTGGACTTACCACGGTGACCTCAAATTGTACCAAGCCAAGGTAAAATTACTAATATGGAGTACAGATGCAGACAGTGAATCTATGTGAGCGACAACCATTAACACGAGCAACAAAGAGCATGAATGAATTTCCAGTTACTAATCAGAATAGTATTGGTTCATTTGACAAATGATTAAACTACTGTTAACGCTCATTAAGGCCTTAGGAAATGTCTTCAAAACCCATGCACTCAAGTCAAGTAAAGATGTAGTCCGCTCATACAGATTTTTTGCATGCAATCTCACTCCCTCTACTGTTTAAGTCACTGAAAGCCAAAATTATGTTACATGCTCCACCTACCAGCATTTTCAATAGTTTTTGTTATTCACAATACAACCCATGAAAACATTGTGGAAATATATTAATGGTAACTATATACAAATATATGGACGTGGTTTTAAGTTTCCAAACAACATAACCCCAAAGTTAGCTTCTGATGTTACAGACATGTTCACAGTAGGAATTTCACATAGCTATCATGCAGGCTGATGAATTCATGAGTGCTTCTGTCTCTGGCTAGGCACACCTTGTTACCCTAAAACTCAGAAGTTAAAATTTGATCAACATCCCTGTAATGTGGGGGTTTAAATCCCGTCCCAATATGATACAAGTTAAGGTAGTAACATAGTCTCCAAAATGTCATCATGACAATGTTATGATTTATGTACAAACATATTAACAACTATGAAGCTTTTTAAATGAAACTTGTTCAGGAATGTTCCAGAATGGAGTAAAAATAATCACCATGGGCATTCAGAAAGGTACCCCATTGACACACCATCCAATGGATTCCCTATATAAAGAACTCCCTGGGCTGCTGCTACGGGAGCCACATATTCACTAGCAGTTCTGAAAATGGATTTCTTCTACACAACCCACATACACTCCTGAGATCTGAGGTACTTACAGTGATGAATATGTTGACTGGGTGAAGACAGGTGATACATTCCTCTGAAACACTGGTTAACTGTCTACTAGATAACACAATGTCATAATCCAGAAGACCATTATTGACTATAAACGCATAATAAGGTTGTGTACACAGACCATCAACGTAACAATCAACACACAACAGGATGCATCCCATAAAACACAATACATAAATTTATGACATGTAAATACATACAGTTACTAGTTCTCAATTTCTAGCTGTTATTGTTTTCTTGAATGTGATGTGTACATTTCATGCAATTCCTGAAACATGTCTATTTGCAATATGCTGTGCACTTCATCAGTTCACATGTTCAAATATGTTGTCTCTTCTTTCAGTATCTGGAATGGCAAATTCAGTGGGGGTAATGAAAGGCAAAGTTACATGATAAATGACTTTAATGGGTAAATACATTACATTTTTCCATAACTTTGATCTTATTTAATTGAATGTAGCCTATACTATCATACATGGAACTCAGAGTCTTTTGTAATAGTGAATTGCATTACCGCATGTTCATGTAAGAACCTGGACGGGGAATTGAGTATTTTGTATTTTGTTGATGTTTGTTATTCCAATATTTTAGTGACCCAGCTTTTGATTTAGGCAGTTTAGAATGAGGCACAAAAATGTGAGTTCATTTTCTAGTACAGCTACATACATACTACAATCTAACCTTAGTCTTCATCAGTTTAACTTATTTTCTTCACTATTGTATTAAAATGAATTTATTTCTGATGTAGGACTACACTGCATAACCTGCATTTACTGTGTCTGTAGGATTCCTCTTATTACATTCTTTGTTGTTAAAACAAGAATGTTCATAATTTTAAAATTATAATTTTAATTTCTAGTCATTGCTATCAGTACCTTCTTGCTTAATATTTTTACATCACAAGCTAGATGCAGTTGTGCTACCACACATCTCAATAACATACTTTATAATAATATGACATAGAAAAATATTATAATAGATGTTCTCTCTCAATGAAAGAAGACCTTGGTTTACAGGTATTCATAGTCATCAATCCATCAGTGTGAAGTTACATTAATTAAAAATACTGTATCAGCCATCATATATTATGGTGGTGTTAATTACCAGACTTGTTTATATTTTGTGGTTAACTAACAACCACAAATTATAAAACATGATTACTTACATCAGCATCTAAAATATTTATTTTTAACATTTTCAATGGAAAAGTTCTCAACAATGTTTCATATCATTATGCTGTGCCATTAATGGTATTCCCTGATTTGTGTTTTTTTTCTAGAGCACTATTCCCTCCACTGTGAGTTCCATTGAGTGTTACTAGGGGAGGAGCATTGGCATTGAGATCTGCTGCAATAAGAGGCAATGATGAGGCACACTGAAAGTTGGTTTCTTCTAGGGCTTGTTGAAGCTTCATAAGCGATGGGCACTGCATTACCACTCCCTGAATGCTATGCAGAGTCTGTGAACAGATGCATTTAACTGATCATTCTAAAGAAACATTAATTGAAATGAAAGAATAAGTCTTCTCTAAAATAATGTTCCAATTAAAAAATTAATAAACCCCTAAACAATTAATTAATTCATAATCCATAATTCAGACCACAGACCTTATGTCAAATACATTTTACAAGGGAAAAAGTTACATTAATCCTTCATAAATTTAACAAAATTTTCATCACATTTTATCAGATATTCAAAGTGACTTCATCTAAGCTGAAAGAGCCTTATTGATGAAATGTATGCCTTATAAAACAGTTAGTTATAATCATAAAATAGGGTACAATAACTTTGTAGGATTTGATGTTTTCATGACAGTGAGTCTGAAGATGACTGTCTTCTGGGTTGTGCCGCATAGTCTGGTAGAAGTTTACTGACGGACGTGTCAGAGGTCCTTGCTGCCACCATCATCAGGGTGATGAGGCAGCAAGGACCTCTGAAACGTCAGTAAATTTCTAAAAGAATACATGGTGCAGCAACCCAAAAGACAGCCATCTACAACAACTTTTTCACTCTTTGTTCTGAAAAAGGCACACTTTCCATTTTGCACATTTTAACAATAGAGGATAGAAACATTACTCTATGGAAATGGGAATACTGATAACTGCTTACGGACAGGAATTTTTTATACACAAGAGAATTATGTCAGGAGTTAAGACGGTGGAGTTTGTTAGTGACAGTGTCATACGTAATACTATGAGGCTGATAATAGTGTGATATTTTTATAAATGTGCATGAACCAAATGAGGACAAATGCGAGGATACAAAGGACAGTTTTTACGAGGAACCAGAGAATGTATTCAATCAATTCCCTATATACCTCATAACAATTTGTTGGAAGAGGATATTAAGAGTAGCCTACATATGGGGAATGCTTGCTACCATGCAGTACAAAATCTTCTGTCTTCCTGTCTGATATATAAAGACATAGTGATTAAAACATACAAAACTCTAATGTTATCTGTTGTTTTGTATGGGTATGAAACTTGATCTCTCATGTTTAATGGAAGAACACAGACTGAGGTTATCTGAGAACAGTTGCTCAGGAGAATATTTAGACATGGAGGGATAAAATGAAAAAACTGAATAATGACAAGATCCATAATTTGTACTCTTCACCAAATATTAGGATGAACAAATCAAGGAGGATAACATGGGCAGGTGCATAGTGCACACAAGGGATATCCACAGAAAATATTTCCTTCAAACTGACAGACAATGTATTAAAGTCTGTTAATCAAAAAATGAAAGTTGGAGGAATCATTCTGTGATTTACCAAAAGCTTTTAACTCTATAAATCTTGGAATTGATGAACATTTGAATTGGAAAATTCACATTAAATTATTCCTAAATTAAGCAGAGCATGTTATGCAGTTAAATCAATTTTTCATACCAGCAACACTGACAGACTCTAATTTATTTTGTCTATTTTAACTCTGAAATGTGGAATAATTTGGGGGGGTAATTCATCTAACAATAAAATGATGTTTACTTTCAAAAGAAAACTGTTAGAATTATGGACAAGTGACAAACGTAGAAATTCATGTAGAAGTCTGTTAAAAGAATTATATATTTTACCTCTTCCATATGAATAGATATTTTCATTAATGAAATACCCAAGAACATTTTCAGAAAATGCAGCCATACACAATGTTAACACAAGAAATAAGGACTATCTTCAAAGCAGTACAGAAAAACTGTATGAGAAGAACAAAGTGAATGTGATGGGTACCCTATAACATGATGTCATTGGAGTTTGTATACACTTGCATCAGCATATACCATCATATTCCAAGAATACTGTGCATCTCTGATACTTGTCTGTTTACTAAACAGTTGAGATTCTTTCTGTTTCTTCTTCATTTCTAGTTCATACATGTTGATGTCTAACTTTCTTCTGCGAGATAAGTTCTACACAGTTCACAAATTTTAATGCTACGTCATTGATTTGTGTATATTCATTATTTTCACAAACACGGAAATCCAAAATTCAATTTGCCAGGTTCAGAAACTTTTTGTGGAACACAGCAATTTCCTATGGCTTTCATGGTTTCTAAAAATACAGATTTCCACACTCCAATATATTTACTCAATTTCATATTGGAGTGATCATACTCTTACATGTTAGTTATCATCACATATGAGACAAATTCAAAACAAATATGGCAGTCTTCAGGCTCTTGTGATGCTGAAACCCGTGTTTGTACTTTCTGGTGGCAACATTATGTTCTTGTCAGCTGATTCAGACAAGTCTCAGATAAAAAGGTAAAGTGGAAAGAAAACTTATGCAATACACATATTTACATGGTGGGACAATGAAAATTTTAGGTCTACCTTCCTTGTAATTTGGCATTTAAGATAACATGGTGGTCTTTGAAATAATGGCTAATCAATCCACCATAATACAGTGGCATGGGCCAAAATTACAAATTCAAATTTGATTCCTCCACAAACTGTTATAACTCATTTCTAATCCATGATATCAAGCTCCTACCCAGTGTCTGACTGGAGCTTACCTCCAGGGCATTGTCAATTGCTTCATATTGTCGCCTCACTTCTGTAGCTGCCTGATGCCAGTTTTTTGTTAGTATTTGTCTATTCAATGAATATTTCTGTCCTATTTCATGTAACTGCTGTTCTTTTTCTGCCAACTTTTCTTTCAGAAATGGAATCTGAAAATAAATTAATTTATTTTACATATTTTTAATTGGGATAACTGGCGTAACCACAGACTGAACATCAAAGTTATTTATCCTGACAGAGGACATTTGTGGTTTACCATAGTTCTGCCAAATGTAATTATAATACAGTATCTAGAATTGATTTACTGTTTATTAATGTATTTAGGAATGTTCTCATGTGAGCAGACTGAATGAAAGGATGATTATGAATTTAGAAGGATGTGTAATGAAGTAATCATGGCCTATTCTAAGGTACTATCCTAGCAGTTTTCTGGAAGACTCAAGGAAATCCAAACAGGATAGTTGATCTCTGGTTGAGGAACTGTAGTTTTGTCACAGTAACATCAAAAACATAACCCAAAGATGACTGAACTTCTACATAAAACATATTCAGGAAGGTAAACTGTGACTCAGAAGGAAGGAACAGTAAGAACTGTCAAGGAGGGCTGCCTGTGAATACAGCAGCACAGGGATACTTGGAAGTCAGGACTATAGAAGAATATGACTGAATAACTGTTTATATAAATTTTATGGCAATTTATACTAATTATAACCTTATTTTAATATTGTTAAAGATCTTACTTGGTTCAGTGAAAATCTTCACAAAGATTATGTGTTAATTACGGACCTAAGTTTGGTAAACATTATGGCCAATAATGCCTGATTTCTAAAATATAGTTGATGAGGCATGGAGGGTAGACAAAGCAAAAAGTGATATTTACAGGTGAGAGTACAGCAATACAATTAAGTATAAACAAGCAGCCAGGTGGGGAAATTGTATTAAATATAAAAACTATGTAACATGTCTGAACCAAAAGTCAAGACTCACTAATTTTTAATATTTTGTGATATTACCTTATCACGAGTAGTAACGACTCTAGCCAGTAATTCTGGTGATGGTAGTTGTCCACTTTCTTGCCACTGCTGTAGAACATTCTCTGCTTCTTGTTCTTGAGAACACAACTGCTGTTCTGTCTGCTTGCATACAG
The DNA here is from genome assembly GCF_000696155.1 of Zootermopsis nevadensis. The sequence continues at coordinate 382,699 of NW_019059776.1, read as the reverse complement.
TGCTTAGGTTCTGCAGTTCTCTAGTCAGTTGCTGAAAATGACGACATTAAGATGCTGCTTATTCATCATTAACACAATGGGTGGTAATGACAAATTTTCAACAACCAATGCTACTCCAAAAACACAACAGTTGATTTTTCATCAGTTCAGTATCCAATTCTGTTTTACGAAAGAAGTTGGCAAACTCTTAGAGGTCACAGCTGATGAGTTTCCATTGTTTAAGTCTGTCTGAGTTGTACTTTATCACAAATAAGTTGCTGTTACCTGCCAATATAGGAAGTCATATTACAACTTTCAGGTTATACTATGTGTTATTTCAATAAAAAAAACCTTGACATCGCAAGTTCTAAAATGCAAATCATATATCATAACGTTTAAGTTAAATGCAGTCAGAACATAACTGGAAATTTGCAGTCAGTCACCTAACATTACTGAATACAAAACAATACAGAAAACCTTAATGTTTGGAGTTGGAGAAATGGGAGTTTTTTACACGTAACTGACTGGACTATGCCAGAACTCAGGATTTTCTGTTTTATTTACTGTAATGTGTTTGGTTCTTGGAAAGAAGGCTTTATTTAGTACAAATTATCTTCTATTTCAGCCCTTCTTACCAAGTACTAAAGAAAAATAATGGTTTTACTGAATGTGAGTAATACCTTCTCTCAGTACTTAAGCTGGGCTTTGTTTTTGGTAAGCATTCTTATGTTTCTCACTTATCCATTTTTCATACACAGACACACATTCCAACAGCAAGTTAGGCACTAATTATTGATACAAAGTATTTTCACAGTGTAACTCCTAGAAGCAAACACATATCTTTCCCAAACCCAATGAAATGACAACCAAATGAGATAATTTAAAACCTACTCCCACCTCAATTTGATCTCGATGCTGCTGTAATTCATCTTTTGTATTTTCCAGTTCCTGAACTCGCCGCTGCAACTGAAGGTGTACATCTTGCACTTCTCCACGTAATCTTGCCCCAATTCGTTCCCAGTTCTTTAATTCTTCCTGAACTTCTCGTCTGCTTTCTTGCTCTCGTCTCACTTGCTCTGCTAGCTGTACTCTACACAAGAAGATATTTTAATTTATTCTCTTAGAACCAAGCAGGATAAAAATGTACCACACATATATGTATACAAGTGATTTATATATGCTAAACAACAAGCTTATTTCAGAACACTGTTCCAACATTCATCATCATTCTTCTTCCATTGCTGTTAATGAAAGTAACAGTTACATTTCCTGGGGTGCATCTTTACTGTATCAGGTAGTCCATTTATATTAAGTTTTTTCATATTTTTTTTTGTTCTCATTAATTACCAACAATGGAATAAATCTATTAGTTATTATCACCTGTCATTATTACCACCACCACACAGTAAACAAAAAGGTTCTATGAATTCTAGGTCTTTGTAAATTCTGACAAATTTGGAACATCAGATACATGCAGACTTATAAACTAACTTCTGTACAAGAAGTTGTCAACACATTTTGTAAGAAGTGGTGAACAGCTACACTTAGCCACTGTTTGCACTGTGAGAAGAGTATGCACTTAGTAGGCGTTTTGGAGAAAGCCGCAGTCAGCGCATGTGTGAAGAGTAACTCTCATAAGAATGCTATCATGACAACGAAAGTATCAACACAAAAGACGACTAGGTGCCAAGGAAAATTTTCTCACAGGACCGTCACCATTACTGTTCTTCTAAACAAAATAAATATTTCCATATATATAATGTTTCTGAATCTATGTGTATACCAAGTAGTTTGGTCATACTGTTCTATAAACTGGCTGTTAAGAACTAGATTTTACCTTTCATCATGCAATTCATCCACACAGGTGTCATTCTCCAGCTGGATGATCCGCAGAACTTTGAGCAATTTAGTAACCAGATTGTCCACATCAATAATTTGGTCCACAAGAGTTATAGCTGGGAAGCAGTCCTCTAAAGGTGGTAAGACCTCCATACCCGACACTCCATAGTCAATTGCTGTGAGGTCAACTCTGCAGCAGCTGCCATCAGCTTGCGCCATCTCAAAATGTTGTCGATTCAGAATAGCTTGTGATAAGTTTTGTAAAGATTCACTGTTAGCAAGACGAGTACTTGAGATACTCCCATTGCTGCAGCGATGATTTAATTCTGTCTCTTCACTGTCCTGTTCCTCTGTTTTATTAAGATCTTTCTCATGTTCTTCCACTTTCGACATTTCTGTAAATTAACACACAGAAACTTACATTGTTCATAATTTAATGGCAAACAGCAGCAGTATATTTAAAATAAAATCTATTCCTGTTAACTCTCAAAGAACTCTCACACATGCCAGCATGTCTACACAGTTGCGTATGTTCCACCTCTTTCAAAATGGCTTTAAATTTGTCAATGCAATTCATATTCCAGGCCCTTCACACACCTTCATATGCATCTTGAGGAACTTCTTGAGCAGTTTCTTCATTCTGCAGACCTGCTCTTTTTCCTGCACCTCCGACTGCTGCATTGCGTATGGCACTGATTACAGCTGATACAAATGAAGCCCCTCGTTTGGGGGATGGTGTACGCTGTGCACCAAAGGTTGGTTGTTCTGATGGTCGATTAACAGACATCCTCTCTGGACTTGCTTCAACACTGCTGTTACTCTTGCTGTAGGCTTCATTATGAAATATTACATCCTACAAAGTATGACAAAGACAATTATTAAACACAAGTACATATAAGATGTTGAAAATATTAAATTATTGTATTTATAAACTATGCAGTATGAGAGAACACAAGAAACACTATAGACTATAATTACTTCAACCACTTAAAAGGCCATGAAGCTGTCCATGGGTGGGGGGTGGGGGGTGTTAATGGTATAATTATAATACATATACATTGTTACAAAGAGACCACATTAAATTACAAACAAGCAATTTAAGAGAAAAGTACAATTCTTCAAAGTCATTAAGGTTCATTAGTAATTATTTTTTTGAGATTACTAAATCACATTTTAAGTAATTTTTATAGGACTTCATATCACATCAAGGGAGCATTCAGTTACAAGAGTTGGGGAACCAGCACATGAGACATTAATACACAAAGTACATTTTATTCTAATAAAACACCGTAATTGATAAAGTGTCACCAAATGTGACAGATATAGACTTCTTAAGGATTACTAAAATATAAAACAAAGTGTAGGAAGTTAGGTACACCCAGTGTAAACTGGATTTATATACACAGGTTATGATTCTGGAAAGGTTGTTGGAGCCTTCAAATGCTTTCCTAATGTCACATGCATGCAGACATGTTGCTGGACTACTACATATCACTCATTTTAAATTATAAATCAGAAATGATTAAACAGCACTTAAGAACTTATGATATGATTTGTGCACCACAGTAAACTATGAACAGAATATCTATACACACAAGCAGCAAGGAACTCTCCTCATTTCTCTTGAAAGATGCATAATCATAAAATCAATGTATTTGATCGAAAAAAATTTCAAATTGTTACAAAAAAAACTAATCTGAATGAAACCTAGTATATATTATGGACTGAGGTAATTTGTATTCAATTTATTCCCAGATGTATAAAGTAGTATTGTTATATGATCCTGTCAATTTATATTGAAAATTTTAACTCATATTTGTTGAAAATGTGTGAACTGTCACAAAAACTAGACCCCAACATATAATTTTTTTGCAAGATATCTCATAATATAATAAAGATTATACAGCAGCATACAGGATGATTCAAAAAGTTAGGGCCAAACTGAAGGAGCGTATAGACGGACTCAGAGAGAACAACTTTCGAAGAGAAATCCATGTCCTCTGAAGTTATCTTCAGTCAGTCAAGGCCATTGAAGGCAGGGACATCTCGTACTTTGCTATTCTCCTACTAGCTTAATTTTGTTTTTTTATTAATGTACAAGGATTACATTAGCAATTTTACAAAGCAAATTATTTCAGCAGTATGCTATCAGACTTCCCTACCTTCAATGGCTTTGGCTTACTCAGGATAACTTTGGAGTTGTTCTCTCTGAGTCCCTCTACACGCCCCTTCAGATTGGCCCTAACCTTTTAAATCATCCTGTATATTTGTTTATGATACAGAACTGACAAAACCGTTTTTTTAAAAATATCTACAAGCTGCTTCAATGATACTTATAAAAAAGCATGAAGTTTCTTCAAGTATCATTTAAAACACCAATATATGTATTTCTTTTTCATGGACTTACGAGACATAGCAAAGTCCTTGTAATGTATAATTTTTAACATGTTTTTCAAGAACTTCAATTGAAACAAAAATTTTCAAATTAGTTATATTTAAAAAATACTAAAATTAAAGATTTTATTTAGTTCCATTTATGAATACACATACACACTACTAATTACTAAGTAGGAAAATGTTTATATGCAGCAATCTATGGTTATAAAAGATGGTGCCAAAGATTTTAGGTTTATAGTAGTTTCTAAGTGTCTTTGAGTCCAAAAGTGTATGGGAAAAATTGAAAGCCAAGCAGAAGTTTGTATAAATGTAACAATAAATATATAGCTTAACTTTATAAATATTTATATTACAAATTTGACTTTAGTTAACTGCTATGACTTACCTACTAATGTAGACTGGCTTCAATTTGGCTCAGAATGGAAAGGTATAGTCATTAATGTGATGTGGCAACATTTTTTGACATGCGAGATAGATTTCTGCTTGACTTATAGAAAACTCATACAGCATGCAGTTACGAGTGACTATAATGCATGAAGGGCATAACGTACAGAAAAGGTTTGTGTATTCAGGGATGATATATAAAACTGCACTGCTACAGGTGTATGTACATTCCAAACTCATGCTTATTTACAAGTTGCAGCTTCTATGGAATCTGGTGAATATCAGCTGCAAGAGAACAGTAAGCTAACTCCACAATGTGGATTGCAGTTTTACAAAATATATGCTTAACCCTTTGTCCCATTTGAAGCAAACCACACAAAACTAAAATATTATTTGTTATGGTGTAACTGTACCTGGGTCTGAGACTCAGGACAAATTTGACTGTAAATATTATCAGGTATAATAACATAGTGGGCCCAAACTATTACGTTGGGTCAAGGTCCCTAGAAATATCACTATACTAGAGTTCACAGTCACCCAACAGTCAGAGTATAAGTCTGTATGCCAGTGCATTAACAATACTCTTGTCACTATTTTGTCTCTATTGGTACAATTGTAATTGTTTGTAGGGATTATATATAGGTAGCCCTCAATTTGTGCCAGTTCAATTTGCGCCGATTCAGACTAACGCCGATTTTGAAACCAGCAAGTTAAAAAGTGAAAAAATATATATTTTACCATTATTTATAACGTTTTACAATGTATCTCGTACTGATTCTTATACTAAATCGTAATTCTTAAATCGCTGATTTACGTATGTTTTGTGAACGCGAATTTGCTCCAATGAGATCGATGAATCGGTAAAAGCTATTTGTGAAATGCACACTTTTGCATATGCGAGTTTGCTCTTAATGAAATTTCATTCCTGGCGCTTTAAACTTTCAAAGGACTAATTTAATCTCTGCAGACGTACCGGAGTTAATTTTACTACGGAATTTTCTATAGATCGGCGTTTTACATGAATGCAACTATCACATAACAGCAGAGATGACTGTACACATCAATCACATGAAAGAATCACAGTCAATCGCGAGGACCAACGAATTGCTGATTGTAAGTGTATAAAATATATTTTTTAAATTCCCTTTATTTTATTTATGTTATTTAAGAGCTTTAAATGTAATGCCATTATATTAATCGTCAATGTTTTGGGTGCTGGGAACGCATGTCATTGACTTCCCATTGATTTACATTACAAAAGAGTTCCTATTTACACTGGTTCATCCAGGAACGCATCCCCGGCGTAAATCGAGGGCTACCTGTACTTCATTTAAGGTATATTACCAACTCATAAAAGGGTAATGAAATAAATTACATGAACAGAAAATCTAAAATATGGATAGTCAACTTGTATCAAGACAAAATCTTTTCTTATCAGCAATGCAATCTGAAAGCCAAAACATGCCTCAGAATTAAACTGTCGAACTGTTGTAGTTTTAACGAATTTTCCTAATTTTTAGAAACCTGCAAATGCAATTTGAATCTGTAAGTCCATAAGTAATATGTCGCTGTTGTTCATTCAATAGAATTAATTATACGGAGCAAAGGATTAATGGAACTACTATAATATAAAACAAAATAAATTTCCATTGGTGTAAAAATTCATACCATTCATGTCATTGTAATACCAATTATGTGGACATTGGATTTCTCAAGTAAGTGCAGGTATTTAACATTAGTAAAACAATGTGAACTTGTGAAATTTCAAAAATAGAAAAATAATTAGGCCAGCCACAGAAGAATAAATAAGGTAACAATTATGTGAAGCAGGGAGCTTGTAATACTTCCAGATTTATGCTAAAATATAAGAATAACATGAAAATGATACGCAAGTACTGAGTTAAACTGTGTGTAGGTTAAATTTTTTTAGAAAAAAATTCTAAAAGTAAATATGGTATTGTAATTCTGTATCAATTTTGAAAGAGAGCTATGTGACATTTTGCTTACACTTAAATAATTTTTGTTTCAATTTACATAGTTGAGGTGTTGTTGAGCATATATAACCACCATTCATTAAATAAACTTTGAACAAATAATAGTTTGTTGCTGTACACCAAAATGAACTAGAGAGATTTACATTAAAGTACAAAACACAGTAAATTACTAAATTTGTTATATCCAAAGTAAAAATTATGTAAGTCACTTGTTATTAGGGCAAGCTTGATTAAGCTTGTAAAGGAGATCTATATAATGGTATTGGTAAACGCAGAAAAGGTTTTGCTTAAACAAGCTTGTTCCATCATCCTACTAACTGCTGATTCATGCCCCACACCACCACCACCGCCGCCACCACTGCCCTCAGCAGCATTGGAGGAAATTAGCAATGCTGCCACTACCTCCAAGTCTTTCTCCGAGATGTTATACGACACCACTAGTTGCTCAACAAGTCCATCCAGTCTGGAGCTGAGACCAGACAGTGCTACAGCTGCACCTGACACAGCTGCTCCTTGCTGCAACAAGAGTTCACGGCTTCGCTGCTCCAAGCTGCACAGCTGGGCTTGTAGGACTAGATTTTCTTGCCTGAAAAAGTTTAAATACTTCAAATGGAAGATCTAACAGTCAGAGTGCCAAAACATGAATATAATGAATTAAGTATGAAGATTGCTGTCTTCTGGGTTGTTGCATCGTTTAGACTGGTAGATGTCCACCAACGTTTCAGAGGTGTTTATATAAGGATGCAGACAGGCTACAGTAGGGCCCCGCTTTTCAGCAATCTGCTAATACAGCGCTTTTCAATTGCGTGCATATGCCCCACGCGCTCAACAGCTAAGTCAGAGAAGTGCGTCCGGCACTATTTTCTCGTCGCTGATTCAGTCTGTTTACAGCTACTACTGATATTCATTTTACTTTCATATCGTTTTTTTAGGCCTAGCGCTATTGTGCACTTACTATATGATATTGTAAACATCTTATTGGGCTTTGATATGCATTTGCAATTGAGAAAAGGCAAAGATCCGCTTTTCGGCGATTTTCACTTTTCGGTGGAGGTCTGGTCCCTAACCTGCCATATATGCGGTGCCCTACTGTACAAGCTTTGATAAGGTTGTCTATGACTGGAGCATTTGTGGAAGGTATTAGCAATTACACATATCTGCAACTGCAGTCTGTGACATTGCAGTGGGCAGGCAATATGGGGAGCCAGATGGGGAAGTAAGGGTGATTGGCACCAGTTGTAGCAGGATCTCAAGACAGTATTATTCCTGTAATATTGTTAATAAGGGCTAAGTAATTACAATTTTCTGCATTATAAGTTGTCAAACATTTTTAACACCACAAATAGTTATATGATACAGTATTAGGTCAGGTGAAGGAAACATATAATTTACAAACATAAAAACCAATATGCTGTGACATTCTTTATTCACCACAGAAACTCACCTTCGCTGCTCACTGATTCTCACTAAATGCTTGCATTCCTCCTGTTGTCGTTCAAGTTCACATTCCTTTTGTGTCATCTGTTGCCTTTGTACTTTTATCTACAGACAAAAATATTGAAATTTGTAACGTAATGGACACAGAACATTACCATAATGATACTGAAGACTTGAAATTAGATAAAAATATATTCAGACAGAAATTTATAAATAAATCAGTAACACAATTTCAAATTATATTCTTATACCCGAAAGATGATTTGTTAACCAAACATAATCTGAGAACATGTGACTAAACTTACTGCATACAGGTAACTTAAATTCATACTACAAAAATGGATGCAGTATGTTATTCACAGTAGGAATTCTAGTCAAATAACACAAACATTATACTCAAATACAGACATTCTTTCAATCACAAATTTGTAGTTCTGCTACAACATTATTATGGGATCTGACAATTAACTAAAAAGACAGATGTCAACTGTGGTCTTCTGGGTTATGCTGGCATATGTCCTGTCCTCCAAAATGTTTATAACCACATACAACACTATTTGCCGTCACAACCCAGAAGACCACATTGACAACTTCACCACTATTAAAATCAGAGAATGTCCCAACACTAGTGTTAACTTTTGGAAAAATGTCACTTTATTGATAGCTCTGCACGGAAGGTGCATAGTCACTTGTGTGGTCAAAGATGCACTGTTGTAAATGTTCTAAAACTTGAAGTTAGAATGATTAGTTGACTGTTCTGTATGTGGATCCAAGGGCAATGTGGTATTCACAAGAACTGTAGGTTACATTAGGTGTTCCCAACCAGTCAGACCACCAACATGACCTACAATCCTCTGCCTGTGGGTCCACATGCATAACGCTCATATACTGTTCAGGTCTGAGTAAGCTGTTTGGCCCTGCAGGATGAGGTATGGGGAGACAGTAGCTGGAATAAATAAAAGTAACAGAGCCAATCAGAAGGCCACTGCTTTACTTGTGTATGCAATTATTATCTGCCCTTAAAATATTAAACACTTGCTGCCTCTGTGATGTGAAGCCAGCAAATAATAGCCTGTGCTCAATGACAAGGACGCCGGTGCAGTGGCCACGCATTCTGAGGCATGGGTCTCGTGTGCCTGGCCGCTGTGACCGTGGGTTTGAGTCCCACTCAAGGCATGGATGTTTGTCCGCGTCTCCTCTTCCAGTCTGGTGGGTAAAGAATGGCCACAGAAGGCAAGGCAAAACCACCGTGGTACTTTCGCAAGAAAACCCCGAAAGGGGTCACGATGGTCAAGCTGACCATAGACGATGAAAAAAAAATGACAAGGACTGGATCTGTTTTTTGTGAATTATATTATTGTTTGGTAATAACAAAAATACTAAAGGAAATCAGCATGTAGACATTACAAACAGAACAAAGAGAACTCAGTCAATACTTTCAATCTGAATGGTATATATAACTAATTTGACATCTGTAATTAAGAAAAGTTTAATTTATATAAAACTAATAGGATTATTTAAAGTTCTGGGTATTAAAAATGTGAAAATGACTTTATAAGAGTTTAAACATGTAGTATTTATATCAAATGTTTACTGAAATACAGAGAGCACCTGAATAGTTCTGGATTGTGTAGACAAAGAGAGCCAATTCTGTATTTTAGTTGGATATCCCCGTTCCCACAATAAAAGTTATGCCGGATGGGTGCCTCGTATGCTAATTGCTGAGATGAAATCTGACAGACAATGCATTTGTCAGAAACATCTGAGTCCCAGAAAATAAATGCCAATCAATGAAATTATTGGCCAAATTAACTGCAACAAAAAAGTTAAAGCCTTGACCCAATTTTTGGAATGGTGGTGGTGTTCTTGCAAATTTTTTTTGGAAAAGGAACAATAGTTAACTCTGCAGGTTAAGCTATAACTCTGGAAAGGACGAAGAAAAAGTTCACAAGGGTTTGTACTTTATCAAAAAGTTGTTCATTGTTGGCATAAATGTATCAAGGTAGAAAGCGATTACGTTGAAAAATAATTTCAAGGTACATGTTTTTTAATTTATTCATATCCTTGAATATATTGTGAGAACCTCAAGTCTTACATATTTATTATTTATTTGCATGAAGGCAACCCAACTTCACATATAGCAATGCTGCATATTTAATAAAAAGTTTATTATTGCTTTGTGGAGACAGTTATGTGTTTTTTGCATGAAGTGCATAGCAAGAACACATTATGAGCTGATCATGTCTGTCCAGTTGATTCAGCTCAAGAACTACTGGATGGATCTGGATGAAATGTGATGTGGAGGTTGTGCTATTCTGCAAGACCTCAAAATCGTACCTTTGAATATTCTACAAGCAATAATAACAAAATGACAGGTGAGGAAAGCTGTGAGGAAAACACTGAAATGCAACCTGGTGGCCAAAGTGGGAACTATCAAACAAGGACGATTTAATATTTCTAAATGCACACTGAAAGAACACATAAGGATATAATGTGTATTCAGGTACAGAATACACTTTCCAAACAAGCTATTCCCTAATATAGCATTAATCTACAGTAGAAATCTTTCTTATAACACACACACATATATATATATATATTTTTTTCATTTTCATAGTAAGTCATTGTTAAGGCATGGAAAATCAAGTAGATGTGAATAATTAGGTTCAGTGCAAATATAAATAACCAGTTTTTTATAATGAGCTTTAGTAAATTAAGCCTGGCACTACATGAAACTATTTAAACTGCGTAAAATTATTAAGCACTACTAACTGTGGTAATTAAAGCTATATATAAAAGCTATATAAAAATTACTCAAAGCATAAATTTAACTTTGTCTACACACAAATATATATGCACATATACATGCGCACGCATGCACGCAGTGTTTGAGTCAGGTTAACAAATCCAGTAACTTTATCTATTTGAACCAGAGCAATTTCAAATAACTTATCCCAGTCTTTACTACCTACTATTTATAACTGATATACTTATAAATCAGCTCCTTACCTCTGTCTCAGCATCTCTGAGTGCATCTGCTAGAGTTGATTTCTCAGCCTGCAGGAACTCCTGCAACTCAATAGACTCAACCTCGATTTCTTGCTGTTGCTGAAGAAGTGTCTTCTGGGCTGCCAAACTCTTCTCCAAGTCCTGCAATGACAACGCATGCAGTAACAGCTGTTTATGAGTAAAATATTACTGGGAAACTCATACACTACGAGTATGGAGTTAATAAAAGTAATATGTAATTCTACACCAGAGTAGCCATCAGATCAGTCTTGCTTTGAATACGAAAACTTTTGGAAGATGGCTCTCTTCTGGGTAGTTGTGTTATATAGTCTGGTATAAGTTTACAAATATTTCAGAGTTACTAAATGCTTTCCTCATGATAGAGGCAGCTGCTTCCTCTGAAACGTCAGCAAATTTCTACCAGACTAAACAGTGCTACCATCCAGAAGACAGCCATCTTCATATTTGTCACTGTGGGAACTTGAAATCCTACTAACAAGATCTCTGTCTTAATTTGAGGAAGGACAGTATGTGAATAAATTGTTAATGAACAGATTGCAGAAAAGATGTAAATTTCAGTATCATCCACAAACATCAGACATTTTGTTATAAACATGACCCACTACATATTTAAAAAATGTACTTACAGTACTTTTTTAAAATAAATTTATTGTACTAAGCAAAAATATACATTTGTTTTCATTACTATAGATGCAGCAACATATATATTGAGCATTTGTTTGGCAATTTATTTTTACACGGAACTAGAAATATACTCAACATAAGACTGAACTCTAAATTACTTTGGACCTTAAAAGGAAGGTATGACATAATGTATAGATGAGTAGATACGAGGGTGAGTCAGAAAGTTTCCGCAATTATTTTTTTATTAAATAATTCAATGACTATGAGTATGTAAATAACATCACTTTTCGATGTAGTCCCCATTCTTTTCAACACACACAGCCCAGTAGTCCACAATATTTTTGGTTGAGTGACCTGCCACACATGCACCACTTCTTGTTATTGGCGATGTCAGATGTTTCCATTCCATACCCTGGCATTTGCTTTCTGGGACGTAATGGTGGATCCACGTCTTGTCCTAGTGACAATGTGTCTCAAAACAGTGTCACCTTCGTTATGACAGCAGTTCAATAGGCCTTGTAAGATTGTCAAATGATTGCACTTGTGCTCTTCTGTGAGTTGTTTTGGATTCCATCTTGTACAAACTTTATTAAAACCAAGTAAGTCTTAGATTATTTCATGAGCAGAACCATTACTGATGTGCAGATGATGCACCACTTCATTGACAGTCACCTGTTGATTATCCAGAATCATGGCATGGACTCCTTTAATATTTTCCTCTCTGGTGGATGTGTATCGGTGTCGTGAGCATTCTTCATCTGAGACATTTGTGTGGCCATTTGTGAACATGGTTATCCATTCACACACACTTTGTTGCAATAAAGCACTGTTTTCATATTGTGCTGAACATATGTAATGGATTTCTGCCTCTGGTACATCTTCAGCCCACAACAATCGTATCACTGCAAGCTGCTCTTCTTTGGTGCATACGTTAAGTCTACTACAATTACACTATGACTGGCCAGTAAAGGTCGAAAGTATTTCACAATAATGTAGAGTGTCTGTGCTTCTACCTGTGCACGAATATGCAGTGAAGTCAACACAACAAGCTGTAAAATAAATCATTGCTGAAACTTTCTGATTCACCATCATATAACTTATCAGACCTGACTCTAAAGGAAATGGTAATTGGCCTACAAATGAATTTTAAACTCAAAACCTAAAGAAGAATGGCCCTCACATATGAACAGATTCACTGATGAGTGGCATCTGTTACATATACAAATCCTAAATTCTTCAGTATCACTTGCAGATTGAAAACATGCTCACATCTTGCACATTATTACTTAAATGGTGACCTTCAGATGGAAATCACCTCTGGCTAATTACTGATATGATTGCTCAGAATTTCAAATTCCATTAACAAGTTTAATAACCTTCATTACCATACACCAATAATGTTTTATTGCCTTCATTCTTTCATTACGAATTTGAAGCTTCCTTACCCGCTTCAGAGTTCGACAAAGTGTCTGGAGATCATTGATCTCCTGCTGCTGTTTGAAGACCACACTGCTGGATGATTGGAGGTACGCATCCAAAGCCTGCATACAGTCCACATCGTCACTATCATCTGAAACCACATAACCAAATATTTTCATTACCACTAACATTTCTACTAAGTAAAGTAAGTGAAGCATCCAGCTACATGCCTATGAAGGCTCTTGGGGGCAGCGGAGGTATAGCTCCTACTCTTTCTTGGCCTCAGCACCAGATGGGGGTGAGTGGTCACCATCACATCCTGGCCATGCTTTACCCCTGGGAAAGGACCCCGCTACCCATTGGCCAGGAGGCTGGGTGGGCCTCTTAGCTGGTCTGGACGCAAAGGCTAGAAGAAAAATCCTCTGCCCCAACGGGGATTGAACCCCAATCGCCCAGCCCGTAGCTAGTCACTATACTGACTGAGCTATCCTGGCTCATTAACATTTCTACTAGCAAATAAAACTATGACAATTATATTCTGTTACTGCACTGAATATTTAAATCTACATTTTTAAATCATCAGTATGTAAAATGTATGATTTAATTTTAAAATTAAATTCTACTTCTCTGTGCAATGTTACAAAGGTAATTATAGACAGCATAATCCACATATGGTTCAAGCTTCCGATATGAATATTGCACTGTCCCTAATACACTGATAGGACAACACCATGTCACCATTTGTCGGCAGTAACTAAAAAGAAAAGCTGACCAGAAAAGGATGTGAATAGTTTGTTTCATCGCCCTGATGACGGAGGCAGTATGACCTCTGAAACGTTGGTTAACATCGACCAGACTACACAGCGCAATAACCCAGAAGACAGAAATCTTCATATTCACCGCTGTGAGAACCTCAAGTCTTACATATTTATTATTTATTTGCATGAAGGCAACCCAACTTCACATATAGCAATGCTGCATATTTAATAAAAAGTTTATTATTGCTTTGTGGAGACAGTTATGTGTTTTTTGCATGAAGTGCATAGCAAGAACACATTATGAGCTGATCATGTCTGTCCAGTTGATTCAGCTCAAGAACTACTGGATGGATCTGGATGAAATGTGATGTGGAGGTTGTGCTATTCTGCAAGACCTCAAAATCGTACCTTTGAATATTCTACAAGCAATAATAACAAAATGACAGGTGAGGAAAGCTGTGAGGAAAACACTGAAATGCAACCTGGTGGCCAAAGTGGGAACTATCAAACAAGGACGATTTAATATTTCTAAATGCACACTGAAAGAACACATAAGGATATAATGTGTATTCAGGTACAGAATACACTTTCCAAACAAGCTATTCCCTAATATAGCATTAATCTACAGTAGAAATCTTTCTTATAACACACACACATATATATATATATATATTTTTTTCATTTTCATAGTAAGTCATTGTTAAGGCATGGAAAATCAAGTAGATGTGAATAATTAGGTTCAGTGCAAATATAAATAACCAGTTTTTTATAATGAGCTTTAGTAAATTAAGCCTGGCACTACATGAAACTATTTAAACTGCGTAAAATTATTAAGCACTACTAACTGTGGTAATTAAAGCTATATATAAAAGCTATATAAAAATTACTCAAAGCATAAATTTAACTTTGTCTACACACAAATATATATGCACATATACATGCGCACGCATGCACGCAGTGTTTGAGTCAGGTTAACAAATCCAGTAACTTTATCTATTTGAACCAGAGCAATTTCAAATAACTTATCCCAGTCTTTACTACCTACTATTTATAACTGATATACTTATAAATCAGCTCCTTACCTCTGTCTCAGCATCTCTGAGTGCATCTGCTAGAGTTGATTTCTCAGCCTGCAGGAACTCCTGCAACTCAATAGACTCAACCTCGATTTCTTGCTGTTGCTGAAGAAGTGTCTTCTGGGCTGCCAAACTCTTCTCCAAGTCCTGCAATGACAACGCATGCAGTAACAGCTGTTTATGAGTAAAATATTACTGGGAAACTCATACACTACGAGTATGGAGTTAATAAAAGTAATATGTAATTCTACACCAGAGTAGCCATCAGATCAGTCTTGCTTTGAATACGAAAACTTTTGGAAGATGGCTCTCTTCTGGGTAGTTGTGTTATATAGTCTGGTATAAGTTTACAAATATTTCAGAGTTACTAAATGCTTTCCTCATGATAGAGGCAGCTGCTTCCTCTGAAACGTCAGCAAATTTCTACCAGACTAAACAGTGCTACCATCCAGAAGACAGCCATCTTCATATTTGTCACTGTGGGAACTTGAAATCCTACTAACAAGATCTCTGTCTTAATTTGAGGAAGGACAGTATGTGAATAAATTGTTAATGAACAGATTGCAGAAAAGATGTAAATTTCAGTATCATCCACAAACATCAGACATTTTGTTATAAACATGACCCACTACATATTTAAAAAATGTACTTACAGTACTTTTTTAAAATAAATTTATTGTACTAAGCAAAAATATACATTTGTTTTCATTACTATAGATGCAGCAACATATATATTGAGCATTTGTTTGGCAATTTATTTTTACACGGAACTAGAAATATACTCAACATAAGACTGAACTCTAAATTACTTTGGACCTTAAAAGGAAGGTATGACATAATGTATAGATGAGTAGATACGAGGGTGAGTCAGAAAGTTTCCGCAATTATTTTTTTATTAAATAATTCAATGACTATGAGTATGTAAATAACATCACTTTTCGATGTAGTCCCCATTCTTTTCAACACACACAGCCCAGTAGTCCACAATATTTTTGGTTGAGTGACCTGCCACACATGCACCACTTCTTGTTATTGGCGATGTCAGATGTTTCCATTCCATACCCTGGCATTTGCTTTCTGGGACGTAATGGTGGATCCACGTCTTGTCCTAGTGACAATGTGTCTCAAAACAGTGTCACCTTCGTTATGACAGCAGTTCAATAGGCCTTGTAAGATTGTCAAATGATTGCACTTGTGCTCTTCTGTGAGTTGTTTTGGATTCCATCTTGTACAAACTTTATTAAAACCAAGTAAGTCTTAGATTATTTCATGAGCAGAACCATTACTGATGTGCAGATGATGCACCACTTCATTGACAGTCACCTGTTGATTATCCAGAATCATGGCATGGACTCCTTTAATATTTTCCTCTCTGGTGGATGTGTATCGGTGTCGTGAGCATTCTTCATCTGAGACATTTGTGTGGCCATTTGTGAACATGGTTATCCATTCACACACACTTTGTTGCAATAAAGCACTGTTTTCATATTGTGCTGAACATATGTAATGGATTTCTGCCTCTGGTACATCTTCAGCCCACAACAATCGTATCACTGCAAGCTGCTCTTCTTTGGTGCATACGTTAAGTCTACTACAATTACACTATGACTGGCCAGTAAAGGTCGAAAGTATTTCACAATAATGTAGAGTGTCTGTGCTTCTACCTGTGCACGAATATGCAGTGAAGTCAACACAACAAGCTGTAAAATAAATCATTGCTGAAACTTTCTGATTCACCATCATATAACTTATCAGACCTGACTCTAAAGGAAATGGTAATTGGCCTACAAATGAATTTTAAACTCAAAACCTAAAGAAGAATGGCCCTCACATATGAACAGATTCACTGATGAGTGGCATCTGTTACATATACAAATCCTAAATTCTTCAGTATCACTTGCAGATTGAAAACATGCTCACATCTTGCACATTATTACTTAAATGGTGACCTTCAGATGGAAATCACCTCTGGCTAATTACTGATATGATTGCTCAGAATTTCAAATTCCATTAACAAGTTTAATAACCTTCATTACCATACACCAATAATGTTTTATTGCCTTCATTCTTTCATTACGAATTTGAAGCTTCCTTACCCGCTTCAGAGTTCGACAAAGTGTCTGGAGATCATTGATCTCCTGCTGCTGTTTGAAGACCACACTGCTGGATGATTGGAGGTACGCATCCAAAGCCTGCATACAGTCCACATCGTCACTATCATCTGAAACCACATAACCAAATATTTTCATTACCACTAACATTTCTACTAAGTAAAGTAAGTGAAGCATCCAGCTACATGCCTATGAAGGCTCTTGGGGGCAGCGGAGGTATAGCTCCTACTCTTTCTTGGCCTCAGCACCAGATGGGGGTGAGTGGTCACCATCACATCCTGGCCATGCTTTACCCCTGGGAAAGGACCCCGCTACCCATTGGCCAGGAGGCTGGGTGGGCCTCTTAGCTGGTCTGGACGCAAAGGCTAGAAGAAAAATCCTCTGCCCCAACGGGGATTGAACCCCAATCGCCCAGCCCGTAGCTAGTCACTATACTGACTGAGCTATCCTGGCTCATTAACATTTCTACTAGCAAATAAAACTATGACAATTATATTCTGTTACTGCACTGAATATTTAAATCTACATTTTTAAATCATCAGTATGTAAAATGTATGATTTAATTTTAAAATTAAATTCTACTTCTCTGTGCAATGTTACAAAGGTAATTATAGACAGCATAATCCACATATGGTTCAAGCTTCCGATATGAATATTGCACTGTCCCTAATACACTGATAGGACAACACCATGTCACCATTTGTCGGCAGTAACTAAAAAGAAAAGCTGACCAGAAAAGGATGTGAATAGTTTGTTCCTAGCCAATATTCGTAACTCATGAATATATGAGTAAATAACAATACTCTTAATAGATAAAAGATAATAATAAACTGTATTTTATGTGCAATCTTTTAGAGAACCCCGCAGGACTGAGATTTTCACAGCAGTGAGTACAAAGATGGCTGTCTTCTGGGTTATAACACTGTGTAGTCCGGTAAAAGTTTATCAAAATTTCAAATGTCCTTGCTACATGGCACTACAACCCAGAAGATAGCCATATTTTAGAGAACTGTGATATTAGCCTCTATTTGGTGGTTACAAAAGTTAGGGTGATATTGTCAGTAATAAAATAAGGAATGCAAATTTTGTTGTGAAGAGCTTTAATATCAAGAAACTAAATGATGTGACAGTAAAATAACAGTATCAGATCAAATTTTGAACAGGTCTGCTGGTTTGGAAAACTTGGGCAATGTTGACATCACTAGGGCTTAGGAAAGTATTACACATAATATCAACATTTCAAAGACACTTTGTGAGTTAAATCAGCATACATCATGGTTTGACAAAGAGTACTCAAAATTATTAGATCTAAGGATGCAGATTAAATTTCAATGGCTTCAGAATTCTAGCTGAATGAATAATGTGAACAATGTAAGATTGTAAAACTAGTAGAACGTTCAAGGAAAAGGAGATAATATTTGAAATAATATTAATGAGTTTGAAACAAACAGTTATAACAAAAATCTTAGATGCCTGTACACAGGTATAAATGAATTTAAGAAGGTTTATCAATACAGCTGGCCTGATAAATGATGACAATGGTGGTCTGCTTGCAGATTCCCACAATATTTTGAATAGGTGTAAGAATTAATTTTGCGAGCTAATAAATGTACGTATTATTAACAATGTTATGTATACATCTTAGCCATTAGTACTTGAAGGGTAATAAAGTTGGAATTACTACTGAAAATCTAAAGAGGTGTAAATTAAAAGGTATAAGTCAAAACAAAACAGCAAAAAGCAATATTAACTTGTCTACAGAATGTTATTGCTGTAGGCTATGACTGACAGAAACTATAAATGTACTGGAGTAGGGAAATGTACTGACATGCATGTTGCTAATCAATCTACATCACGTGCTTGGTAATATGTCACTCTTTTGAAAATCATTCAAGACATCTTAATTACAATTAGAATATATTTTCCATACTGTTACACCACGAAATGCTGTTGAGACCCATGCTCATAATTACCAGGACTGACACCCACCCAAGTGATCTCCCTTGGCATTTCTCAGCATGGCAAGGACTCGCTGAGAGTGTAGATCCAGTTTCCCCCTTGCAGTCAACTTTTCTGCTTTCTCTTCCTCCAGCTGCTGCTCCTTAGTGCTCAATTCTTCTGTCTTCCGAACTGAGTCAGCTTTTAATCGGTTGTGGTCTTCGGTCAGAAGTCTCAGCTGGAACTCCAAGCGCTCCACCTCCTCCATTCTTTGGTCCACCTACACAACCATTCACTTGTCTTCATTAATACATAAACGAATTCTAAAAATAGCAATGCACAAAGGTGGATACTTGCTCTCACTACTTTCTTTATTTGGTCATAAGCAGGGTTAAACCTCCTTGGAAATAGTCATAAATAAGATACTTTAACACAATGTCTTAGGTCTGTTTTCTTATGAATCACAAGAAAGTAATCCTGACAGAATTACCATATAGGTTTTGTTGCATGCTTAATGTGCAGAAATGCACAGAACTATCCAAATTAGGGTTAAAAGAATAACCAAGTCAGTGAGACTGAAATAACCAATAAAAGCAAAAATATGATTTATTTGTATAACTGAAAAAAAAAATATAAGAAGGGATACCAACTTACAGTACCTTTAAAGTAGGATGAAATGGTAATCAGCTCAGTGATTACTACAGTACTGAACACAGGTGGCCAAATGACTGGTAATACCAAACATTCATAAAGCTGATGAACTGATAGCCAAAAGTACATCTGACAAACCATTACTCCTAGAAACATGGTCTAAATGAAGATAAATACTGCCATTCAGAAGCTAAAACATTATAATCTCCAGACATCTACTTAATTCCTACTAAAGTACCCAAACAGGTAGCAAAGCACTGCACTTGGACAAATGTATTAACTTATTGTCTATTCAGAAGAAGACTTATATACAAAACCTAAGCAAATAATTAGACCCTATTTATAAAACAAGAGACAAAATTAACATATTTATTTGGTGACAAATATGTAATTAAGTTGCATGTGGGTCAAAAATTGATTCCTGCAATATTATGTTATTAAGAAACAGTATACTTGCCTGTACTTCCTGATCCTGGGTCTTGATTGCATCAAGAGATCTTGGTTCTTTTACAGAAACACCTGCCAGAGCATTTTCCACATCACTGGCTGTGAGTGCTGTCTGACTGCCGGTTTCATGGTAAATGACTGTTCTACCATGATACCTTCGGCGTGGATATGGAGGAAGGCTCTTATTGAGGTTGATACCTTCCCTCTGGTGATGCTGCTTACGAAGACTTGCTGCCCTATTCAGACTTGGGTCACGGCTTACAGAATGACTCCTCACAGCTGTTTCAAAGGTGGTTTGAACCTCAGGTGACTTACACCTACGTCGACGTGGGAGAGTGGCATATTTTTCCAGTGCAGTGGCTTTACTTTCCATAAATAAATTACTTACTACAGAAGATAAACCTGAAACATTTAACTTTCGTGGCTGCCCATCAACAGTATTACCATGTGACCTAGGGGTAAGTGAATGGGACTTGCTGGCTGAGGAGGGCCAGCGACCATCATCAGTACCTCCAACAACTTTGTTTCTAATATTGCAAGTGTTTCTTGCACCTTTTCCTTTTGCTGTACCAGGAGTAGACACTGATGCAGTATCTCTCATACCTTCTGATCCAATGGACAAAGAACTGTCCTTAGATCGTATTTTTATACCACCTACTACGCTGCCACACAGAGATTTTGACATGAAAGATGATTTTGCACTGCATTCAGATGTTGTAGATCTGTGGGAACTAGATTTTATTGCACCACATGAAGCAGTCATTGTAGTTGGTACCTTTTCCCGTTTGTGGGAACTGATATTTGTGGCAGAAGGTTTGTTCACAGCACTTGTCCCCACCTTAGATGAAGGAGCTTTACTTGTAACAGGAGTCTGGCGGTGTGATGCTGTGGACTTGGGTCGTGAAAAATTCACAGGTGTAGATACCTGAGATACACTTTTTGTTTTACTAATTACAGAACTGCCATTGCTTTTTGCAACATCTGATGTGGGTGTTCTTTTATTAGCACCAGGTGTTATTCTTCTGGTGGAACTATTCTTAGGGTTACCCCTTCTAATATCCTTGCTTCCCAATGAAGAGCTTTCACTACCACCTTCACTTGTCCCATCACCATCAGCAGGCATAACTGTTGTTGTGTTGGTAACAATATCCTCTGTCTCTTCATATGCTGAGTAGCAGCTGATGAGGCTAGAGTCACAGGAAGCAGCTGGGGTAGCTGTGCTGGCTGTGAGAGAGTCTTCAAGACCTCCACAGCTACTGGTGTATCCACCACTGTTGCTACTGAAAGCCCTCAACAATGCTGGTGAAGACTCTCGTCCTCCATGCAAGGTGCATCCACTGACCTCAACTCCACTGTCACTGCCATCACCAGGTATCTTGCTGTTTCTTTCAATGGCCCTGAAATCTACATTTACAATTACTGTGCTGTTTAATATATCGACAGTATTCTCTTCTGCTTCGTTTCCCTCATTGTGTAGTGTCTCAGTATCATCATTATCAAAGAGATACATGTCCATTTCTTTGTCACTAACAACTAATTCTTCCATTGTAACTAAGTCAGTAAGGTCTATGCTATCAAGTTTATGTGAGTAATTTGTGCTGTTAACACTTTCAGTTTTAGGTTCACTATCCTTGGCTCCACTTTTAAAGCTGTGTTCTGTACCATTCAAATCTTTTAACACATGTTTCTGATCTCTGTCAATGCCAGACACATTGAAAGGCTTCTCCTTCAATTGATTCATTACATAATCAGAAATGTTCTCATTAGTGATAGTCACATCAAGGTCACAAAGTTCTTCAAAACACACTTTGTTTAATCCTATATTTTTGTCATCTCGCTGTCCACCCACATTCTCTGTATCTTTGTCGTCATCACTATCTCCTCCACTGGTCCTCCCCACTTTTCCAATACCCTGCTTCATTCCTAGGCAGATGTTCTGAAGCTGGTCCTGTAGCTGCTGACTGTCACGCTTGGCAATTGGCTTTGTTGACAATTCTTGTTCGGTACCTTCAATACACTCCATTGATTTCCACAATGCTGTGAATTTAGTCCATCATCACCTACAAAGACAACAATATGGATTGAGAGATCTGAAAGACAGCTAGGAACTGCCCGCCCCCATGTGTTTTGTGGAAGCCATGCTATCACGTAATATTATCAAATAAGTTACAGTTAAGATGCATAATATTTCTTTCTTTCATGACTCTAATTTCAGCTGGCCAAGAGGGGTGATTTAGCAAGCACATTGATGACTATAATTTAAGAGGTACTAGGCTGATGTTAGTTAAATGGAGCCTTTCTTTTTTCCTCAATCCCTGTAAGAACATTTTGTGATTCCACCATAAAATATGCCACACCATCACTCACAGAATTTTCAACCCTTCATTTGTACAATCCAGGTATTTACCTGGAAAGCTTGTGAATAAAACTGGAAAAACTTCAGCCAGGGCAAACTGTTCTCTTGTCAAAATTCGAAATGACTTCTTGAATAGAAATCAGGTGCATTACCAGTAAATGAAAACTGGCGGAATACATCCATCACGCTGGGTTCTGCAGCTTTCATTTTCAATGTTGCATGTTTGAATGCCAATGAAGGCATAGACTTTGCATGTGTGCACACTTGGTTATCATTCCATCCACTGAACTCAAGAAATAATAAACCATATCATAACTGAGTAAAACATGACAATTAGCAATAATGATCTCAGTCACAAAGGCTAATAGTGGGGAGAATGTGAAATTTAATTTGTGTAATTTGAGGTATTCACAGCGGTGAGTATGAAGATTTCTGTCTTCTGGGTTGTTGCACTGTGTAGTATGGATGAATTCATCGCCCTGATGACAGAGGCAGCATGACCTCTGAAACGCGCAACAACCCAGATGACAGAAATATTCAAATTTAATTTAGTTTATGGTTTAGTTTAGTTTATTAGATGGTTTCAAGATCTGACTGACAATGTGGTTAGAATATGGGGACACAAATTAACAAATTAAGCTGTCAATTCAATTTTTTAGCTCAAGCCTGAAAAAAATCTATACCCATTTCATCTGTGGGTGGTAGGGGGGGAGGTTTTCTGTGGTGTGATTACATAACTCAGCTTCTTGTATTCAATTCTGAAACATGTGTAAAATATCAATATATTTCTCTTACTTCCCACCACATTTTAATACTCAAAGAATGCTGCTTGATATTTTCACGATTAGACCAAAGGAGCCCAGGTTTAATGTAGTTGGTCTAGAAAAAACAAACAATTATCAGTGTCTAATAAGTACAATAATATTATGGAATCCCAATTACAAGACAGCTCTGGAGCAATTAGATCAGGTGTCTCCGAATTTTCCCATTATTCACTCCAGCACAGTTATTTACCCATTATTATAATTAAAACCATCAACAAAACTATAAATCTCACTGGAAGGTACACTATTGTTAAAATAATGTGTAAACAAATTTATGATGAATATGGTAACTTTTCTGCCTTGTGCAGTTGATACAGTTATTTCTGCTTGGATATTTCATGGCTCTGACAAAGTATACAACAAAGCAATGCAAATGCAATCACCCTAACTGTTTATGAAAGTAATCTTCTCTCAGGTTCTTAACTTGTACATAAAATTACCTTTATAATAAGTTACAAATAATGAACAGCAGACAACCTTTTATTTAGTGAGTTGTAAAAGTAAATTTTGTATTCCTTTTTGTGTATTGGTAATATGTAATATTATTAAAATAATATATTGTAAAATAAGTAATGAAAATTTCAATTTACAGTACGTACATGAACAGATCAGCTTTTTGAGATGAAAATATATAATCCAATTAAACAGCATACAGTTAAAATAGAAGTTATTTTTTAAATAATTTTTTCCCATTTCTTAGTCAATCAGTTATAACACATCCTTAATTATGTGATTGATACAGCTTTGAATCTTCTTTTTTGTGCTTAGTGATCACATACTTTTATTAACTTAGGAATTGATTTCCTAAATATTAACCACTTTTACAGACTTGCATTTAAAATATGCATTCATAAAGATGTCTGTGAAAGAAAAACAAAGCAGCCATCAGTCTAACTAACCATGGACATTTTGATGCATCGTAGCAATAGTAAAAGCACTCACCATTGGCATGGTACATTTTAGGATTCAAGAAAATTAATCCCAATGTTTTACCTACACTAGAATCAATATAGATAAAATGTATGTTTATCATATCTAAGTTCAATCATACAAAATTTTACATATTAACTTACAATGACTCATCAGCTATCAGTTTGTTATTAAATCAATATATATTCTGTGGTCTTTGACATTTATATTTTATTTAACGATGCTTTTTCAGTAGCTCAGACTATATTGTCTCGATTGCGAGTATGATAGCAAATAATCAATTGGAAAGAATGTAGAAGGAAGTGGTCATGGCTTAAATTAAGGTACTAACATGACATTTGCCTGGAGGGACTGAGGAAAAACACGAAATTCCCCAGGATATTCAGGATAACCGGTCTCCGGGCCGAGATCCAAACATGGGACTTCCCAAACACAAAGTAGTGTTAACAACTTGACCACGACATTCAGTCACATTCTTCAAGTATTTTTTATAATTTTTCTCATCATTACGCCCCACAACTACTTTGTATGCCCTTAAGATTTTTCAATGAGAAGTGGACACTTGGCTTCTATTTGCAAAGTATCTGAATCGGAGATGATGACTGTTTCAGATTTGTCTGCAGAATATTGATACTGAAGACACAACACACATGCTTGCCATTACAGTACACCTATTGAAACTTCAGATTTTGAAATATGAAGGATTTGGGATTGTCATGATGATTAGTGTGAAGATGGCTGTATTCTGAGTGAATGCTCTAATGATGGAGGCAGCAAGGGCCTCTGAAACATTGGTTAACTTCTACCAGACTACACAGTACTACAACCCAATAGACATCCATCTTAATTTAGAAGAATGTAAACTGTAAGTGCAAACTTACACTGGGCCCTACAAATAAGCACCCAGAAGCTAATGATATTGACAGGCACAGTGAGTTGTACGTACCTAGATCTTACTTTCTTTCCTCATACAATATTCGACGGTTATTTTCTATCAAACAAAAACCTTAAGAAATATTATTTATGACATTCCTGACTGAGATATAAATGATGAATAGGGTAAGTAGATTTACAAGTTACTGTTTATATAATATGCTCTATAAATCTTGAATTACTCTTTAAAGCCTGCTGGTAAATTTTGTTTACAACCTGCTTTAATACCCAGTGACTGCATTTACCCATAGTCGATTTCCAGAAGAAACAGCATTTATTTTCCTGAAGAGAAGTAACCAATTGATCTTTGAAATAGAGACATGTATTTTCTTTGGGGAGTGAATTACTAAAAATTACTGACATGGGCTTCAGCTTCAAAGGGTAATACTAAACCATTACAATTACTGCTAATTGCCTATCTGTTAATTACAGATGACAATAGTTATTAGTATAATTTATTGGCATATGGATACTTAAATAAGTAAAATCAGTCGCACATGGACGATTGCATTAGCGATACGATTCTGAATAGGGGGAAGGTGTCCGGGTATAATGCGACTGTCCAACGTCCCAGGACCCCGCTCTGAGAACTGAAAAATGTGTCTGGAGTTCGATCTTTAATTCTAAGGAGTCGGTGAGTGTGTCTGAATCAAGACACGTTGAATCCAGCAGTCAGGAGAGAATTCTTTAGTCGCTAGTAACAGAATACAGACATGCATTTCCAAAGAGAACAGGTTGAGGACCTCTGCCTTTACAAGTAGCAGACAAGGGGCAGGGTACGACAAAAAGTGAACCCACGTATGACTAGAGACAGCATCCTACACTACTCAGTCCCCAACTGCATCTTCCGAACTCGTTTCTATATATGAAGACAGAAAGTTGTGAAGTCAAGAATCAGCAGTCCTACATAGCTCGGTTAAAAGGACTCGTTAAGGGCTGAACGACCTGAGTTCAGTTCCCTGAATGAGCACACAATCTGGAACCCACTCATCCGCTGAATACCACGGTCTCTCTCTCTCGCTCTCTCGGGCATGAACTGCAGCAGCACGAAGATAGCATTCACCTTCATCTTGGACAGAAGTTGCGAATGTGTGCAACTACACGCTGTCCTCAAGAAACAATGCTTAATGCTTTGGAGCGCTGCTGTCACGCGCGTGCGCGGTGGCGGGAATTTTAAGTGTACATTCCAATTTTTGAGCAATTCTTTCGCACCCTTATACAGCGTATCAGCAGCTGAAATTTTGTGTCCAATCATTACTAGATGGGCTCTGTAGACGAGCAAAATTTCAGGTGAGGTTTCGACCTGACCAACCAGACAATTCCCTGGGAAACTTTACTTTTACCAGGCAGACATGTTAGGCTATACTGACGAGATACGTACAGCTAAAATGCATCCAAAATATCTGTTATATTCTTTGATATCCGTCACAATAATGGGGCAGTATGGATACAAGAAACTGAATAATAAAGTGTTTCTTCCACAGTCAGTGGACATTGTTGGTGATGCAATAACGCGCCAGACTTTTATTTTGGATATCAGCTGAGAAACAGAAAATCTTAACAAAGTTCTTCATATTTTCTTCAGACTCTCCAAGCGATTGTCGTGAGGGTGGGTTCAAACAGAACAAAACTGAATTCTTCAAGATTCTTCCTCTTTTATCATTCGTGATATCTTCGCTTCTCATAGCAGATGGCTAATCTCGACGTCAGTAACAGATGAGGTGGTGCCCGGATTTATAACTTGTGTTGGGCAAGGCCGTGGTCCAGGTATCACGGAGTTTTCCTCCGGGGCTTCCCCGGTTTCTCCGTGGCATCCCAACAATTACTCCATTTTCATCATCATTTACACACAGAAGAAGGCAATGGCAAACCACTTCTGGATCATTTGTCGAGGAAACATATGAACAGGTCCCTATCAGAGGGAACTTGCTCATAATGTCACCAGGGTCGGCTCCGACCCGATGGTACCAAAAAAATGAGGGTGAGCGATCAGATTCATGTTCCAGCCTTTCTACCCACGTGTGAGGAGAAATCCTCGGCACGCATTGGAATGGAATCTAAGAAGACGCATTCGTGGCAATAATGAGAAACCTCCCAGCGCTCGAGTATCGAACATTGGCTATACAGCATTCATCAGGCGAGAATATCACAGGACCACCATCGTGGATATTCTATAATGTTAGCCAAAACTGTCAGTTGGCAGTCGGGGTCAGAATACAAAATGAAGAAGTGTGTTCCAGCAAGACAGCTGTTGTAGCAGTTCAAAGCCGTCCCTGCGTCCCACGCGCGGCTGTTGCAGACGACGTGACGTCCTGCAACACACAGCGCATTCACTGTAGCGGAAGAAGGTGCAGGGTCAAAGCCGGCCAGCCGAATCGATTACAAATTCAATGCTGTTGCTACAATCGTCATTACATCAAAGCGAACTCAGCGTGCGTTATAAACGCGGACGATGTAAACACACAGCTGAAGAACAAACGATCTTCTGAACGTTTTTTAAACACGAGTGCTTTAGTGGTGGGTGTTTGATACTGCAACATCGACTTCCGGAATGTGTCGATCTCTCTATCTCTCTCTCTCTACATTGCTTACAATATTCTGTATTAACTAGAGGACCCGATCAATTAAAATCCTCCGATTCGGCTCCGGTTCTGCTGTGTGACAGTGGATCCTCCTCCAACTTCCTGGCCAGAATATTTGGCGTCGACACTTGGACGAATAGGTAAAACACTCATAACATCGGCGTTACGTGGTGGCTGAGTGATCAGCTTCATTCTCCGGCCGCTTTAAACCAACCAGGATAAGGCGCTCCAATCAGATACGAGGCCGAGTGAACCCAGAGCTAGTCTCGACGCGATGGTGAAGGGAAAAATCCTGCCCCTGCCTAGGATCGAACCCCTGTCGTCCAGTTTATGTCATAACATGATCTGTTTTTTAAAATCTTATAAATATGGATTAAGGCTTCATGACACTCGGTGTGAACCTACACGGATAAAAATTAAATTCTTACAAATTTGTAAAACTCAATCCAAATTTAATGTAGTCGGTTGAGCAGAAAATAGATAAACAATTCGCGGATAAAACATGGGTGTCGGCGGACGGACACATCGCCTGCCTATCGTGTGTCTTTTGGGATGTTGCACAACCCAGAAGACAGCCATCTTCAGACTAGAAGAACGCGAACCGCCTTAATGCAAGTCAGCTTACCTGTTAATTAGGAAACCACAACCGTACCGTACATCATTTCCCGTTCTATCGTTATCACGTCAGGCGTTCGTTAGAGCTGTTTCACGCCTTGCGGTCTGCCTGAAGCAGCGCTTCTTTGAAGTTGATCTTACGCAACAAAATTCTGACCCCTTTGTAAACAACCGAGTGAGTAACTCGAGTTGAAAACACAAAGCTCGAATTTTGTTGAAACACCGACATACTACAGACGCGTGTATTTCTAAAGAATATTTTCGCGTTTTTGTCATACTCTCCGGATTTTGAAGCTCGCCCATGAATTTGTTTATGCTTCGGAAACGGAAATGAGGCACAAATTAATAAACAGAACACCGTGTACAATAACGAGAAAATGCAAACGTTGTTATTGAAAAGAATCACAAACAAAACAAAATCTAGTTACTAACAACAGAAATACCGGAAGTTCCAGTCACTATCTATATGTCGTCCATTCGTAAAATTCAGTACGTAAAGCGTGTGATATTCTTTAATCGCCTACACAAAGCACAAGAGCGTTTATCACAAAAAGTTAAAGGCATAAGAAATAATATACAAACCCATTTCCATAACTCTAATTTTAACACCATTCTCCCACCTATGCCTAGATCTTCCGACTGGTCCATTCCGTTCAGCCAAAATTTTGTATGCATTGAAGTCTATCTAAACAGCACACAAAAAATCAGTTCCTGCCTTTATAAAAAAACTCAAAACACTTCTTCATTACGAAACTCAACTGCTTAATGCTGTTTAAGGAAACAATCCTTCCAGATTGCATCACAACGAAGCTTGAAGCTCCTCTTTACACAGTTTCCTCCAACTTGGAGTTAATTTCTCTTTCTTAAGTCCAAATATTTTCCTTAAAAGCTTTTTCTTAAAAACCCTCGATACTCTGCACTTAAAATCGAATAAAACATCAATTGAAGCAAAACAATTAATTAATTTGAATACTTTATCTGCTTTAGGTCAACCACAACAACGTAGTGATGGCTGAGCTAGCAGGCAAACTCAACTACAACAAACATGGTCTAATTGTCTAATTACTACCGATTTTCGTGCTTGGTGCAGCGTATCACAATGATTCACATAAAAACATTTGTTACTGTAAAATTATTCTTCTCGTGTAGCCAATACTTACTGTTGATTCATTTAAGCCTTTAAAGCGTAACGTTGATCTAAATAATATTTTAAAAAAATCAGTTTCTACTTCAAAGAAACCAACGCTATTTCATTACAAAAATCAGTATTTTAATGTTGTATACAGAGATTATTTCCGCTCATTGTTATAATAATACGAAACCCGTATATAGACTTTTGGATAAACGCATAGTAACTAAATGTTAAAAACACGTGGTAGCGTCCGTGTGGCACAGTAGACGCTGTTTTAAAGTGGTAAGAGATGAGTGTAGATCCAATATAAAATTTACAGTTCCCGATTATAAAATGTTACTAACACTCAGATGTGAACAGCGCCTCTGAACACTCTGATGCATTGCGGATTTCAGAGACGGCCCTGCCTGTCCTCATATCGAACGCCCGATCCGCGGTCTGTAAGGTCACAGGTGATGACGTAACTCAACGAAGGATTTGTCTCGTGCCTTATCGTACCTCCGCAACTAAAACCACCATTTCAATCTTCAGTTCAACTTCTTTCCTCTACGATGACGTGAACATCCATGAGCAATTTCTTGCCCACACTTTCCTGAAACGTTTGCAAGCGAAATATAAAGACTTGGTTATAAAATATCTCAGGTTGCTTACCTATAAAGGCAAAGCTGCGAAATTCTAAGTCCTCAACGACTGATTATCAGACTTGCAAGCATGCAGACGTGTGGGGCAATGGAGGTACAGCTCCGCGCATTCTTAATATCGGGACTATATGGAGACAAGTGGTTAGCTTCACGCCCCGGCAGCTTCACCCCCGAGGAAAGAACCCGGTTCCCATTGGATAGGAAGCTGGGTGGGCTCAAAAGGAGTTACAGAGAGAGAGAGAGAGAGACCCTGCACTGTCGGGAGGCTGAACCCGCAGCCCGAGAAAGCCAAGCAAATACCTGCGACGTTTTGCGTACTGGGAAGTCTCGTGCTGTTTTACTAGCAGACCGAAAAAGTCGTGTTTGTACTGATTTCATGAATACTTTGAGTAATACTTTACAACATTCGAGGTACTGTAAAACAATAACAGAACAAATAAACTAATAACAACAATACGAACAGAGTAAAGTCGTGTGCTTAAAATTACTTAAGAGTCGAAGATTTCTGTCTTCTGGGTTGTTGGGCTGTGTAGTCTGGTAGATGTTAACCAACGTTTCAGAGGTCATACTGCCTCCATCATCAGGGCAACAACCCAGAAGACAGAAATCTTCATACTCACCGCTGTGAAAACCTCAAATCATACATACTTAAAGAGTCCTTTCTGAAACCTTAAAAAATTACACTAAGTCTAGCATCAGAATGAATCTATCTATACCCGAAAAATGTTCTTAGTCCTTAAAATAAACAAACTAACTAACTAATTAGATGGCTTACAGAACCCGAACGTTCATCACCAAACTCACCAACGCCCTTCACCGGACCCTGTCCTGGGCCAACAAAACACTTAACATAAACAAATGGGCACAAAATATATTTATTTAATGAATTTTAAAGACCATCCCACCACTTATTCAGAAAACTTGAAGTGAACAGACCGCTAGAAGACTTAGGATGCTCTTCCTAGTTGCCTCTGCTACTGAGACTTGGTGAAACGAATTGCAATACGTTGTAAGCAGACTGTTTTAAAATGGAGGCGGGTCGACAAATGAAATTTCCCAATTGCCGATCTTCATAATATAGCCTATAAGGGAAGCCGAAAATGTAACGTGCTAAATTTGAGGGCGGGGAGAATGTCCAGAGCGTAAGACTGGGACAGGGAAGACTAAACACAAGCTGCATTTTTTTGAATAGAGACGACATGATCGTATGTTGAATCTCACTTTCAACGTGCATGCAGCAGGTGAAACGTACAAGAAAACTGCAAGTACCTCCTTGCAGAACGCACTAAATTCTTGTTTCTGCTCCACATCGTAAAATTAAGTAAAAATTACACCAAAAACGAGTTCGCTCATGCCTCGTTACAGCACATTCCTAAGACGCTGCAGTTTAATATATGACGGACGGACGGACAGTCAGTCACACGGTTAATACACGAAAACAATTTAAAAATTATAAGATAACTTACTATTCTAAGCATGTTTACAGAAATTTGTTTAACTATGTCGCTAATAACTCATTACGTAGCCTCAAATGATTAATAAATAATGAATTGGAAAGGATGTAAACAGAAGTGGCCTTGACCCAATTTAAGGTATCATACCGGAATTTGCCTATAAGAACTGGAGAAAACCACGTAATTCCCAGTTCGGATTACTGATAGTCGGGCCGAGATTTGAAATCGGGACCTTCCAAATACGAAGCAAGAATCGTCTGCTTTGAAACAAATGTAGGCGTGTTGTGTGTACGGTTCGGATATCTTCTAGCACATTAAAACAACACCTTAAAGCTCAGTGGTTACAATATTGCCACCAGTTGATGAACTTCCAGAAGGTTAAACAAGGGCTAGTTATATTTTGGTTCCACAACTTTGAGTTCACATTTGCTTACACGCTATCATATATAAACGCACACAAACCCGAGCTAGTAGCCACAGTTTAAAAATGCTGTACTCATGTCCTTGGCATCTTACAAGTCTTTTTCTTTTTCATTTTTTCATCATTATCCTATCATCTCACTTAGTACCGGAGGCTGCTTACCCACTGACTTCCCACTGTAGGTGTTTCGTGACCACCATCCGTGTTCTTTTAGAGGTTATAATGCTCACAAGTCTAGAGGGAAAATAGGATGGATTAAATTCCATTACGACTGCCACAAATATTTAAAAACTGTTTTAAAACATATTTCCCTGTAGAGTATGGTAAGCCCCAGCTCCTCGAACACCTGAAATCGAGGCAAAACTAACCCCTTTTGGTGATGACGATAATGATGATGCCATGAATAATGACGACATAAACGGAGCGCCTAATAAGGAGAATGTCAGTCAGGCAGTAGTTTTGCGATTATTGACTAATGCGTTAACAATAGAGGAACGTGATATATTTGGCGAAACCAACAGGAAAAAATAAAACAGGCATGGGTATGAGGTCCTTTGTTAACGCGACACTGGCGTGTGTCAAAGTCGGGATATTATGAAAAAATATTAAAGCGAAACACAATTAGCAATTATTTTTATTCGTCAGTGCGTAAATGATCCATCGCATTATTTCATTTCAAGTGATTCGACATATCGATAATATGAACTACCTCTCCACTGCGCAGGTCAGTTTCAATCGGTTGTTTATCAATAGTATTTTATATGTCGTATTACGTAGACGGTAGGTAGGACGAGACTGATTAATCAAATGGAGAAAATGTCTGGCGACTAGAATTATCGCTGACTGATGAACTGGTCCATCATTTGTTCAACCCCGATCATGATCATGAGTCAACACTTATGAAATCAATCTGAAATTTCAAAACGTATGTAGGCCTACTAAATCCTGTTCTACGTGGCATATTTATTGAACATGTATTACGTCACTAACGAATCCGATGATTGCACATTAATATTCGCACGTAAGACTGAGGAGAAACCACAGAATACCTTTTGACATGCATGTCGACCAGAAGTGGCGTTTGATCTCCGGCCTCAGGAATGCAAACACATTTCAACATCCATATGAATGTCGTCTTTATTTTATCTTAGATGAAGGAGCAAAGAATCTGTTAAGCATGAACATGTATTACGATGTTTGGTTCAGTTGCCGGCACGTAAGTGATTAGCACCACTCTGATTAATACGCGTAGTAGCATTTTCTAGAACTCACAAGATTTATGTAAGAAACTACGGCATTTTAAGAAATATTTTGAACACTTTCTGCTTACCACAGGATTCGAAGACATCGATATAATTTTCCTCTCTGCGGTCGAATGTTTCCGAGGTGTTACAGTTTTAGTATTTAATTTACAGATGGCTCTCATACTCTTATACAGTAGTTCCCAGCAGGGGTGCAAGAAATTGTAAACATCATAATTAGGGTTCGGATGTTCATGACCTAAAAGACCGATAAATATGCATCCAAAATATGCCCCCAAAAATAGCTAAATATGACCCATAAAAGGCAAAATATGACCTAATTTGTTATGGAAAAAATATTCGCTAAAATTTAAAAAAAGCGTTTTGTATTTCAATCATGTTATTTATTTACATATGCATGTACAACTATTACATTACTTGATTTCCTAGCAATTTTAATCAAAAATCTCAGTCGCTTTAAGTTGTAAATGCCTCGTTTTGGATCTGCATCAGTTGTTGAGTATACGTGCTCCTATAAAAATAGGATAAATTTGAAGAAAGAGACTTTCGTGCATTTCAAATTCATTAATTACAATTAAATAAATAAATAAAATTCAAAATATTAAGTACCTTTCTTCATTTTCCTTTCTTGGCAGCATTACAATATATAACGATTTGCATTTTCAAGGTCTCAAATGAAAATCTTTAGATTGTCGCACAATATGGTCTTGTAACTTCAGACATCACAAACATTTCATGGCGTTATCGAAAAGTACAGTAAAATAGACGAGTGGTTTACTCTATCATGAAGGAATAAGTCACGAGGACGGTCAGCAAAGAGCGTGTCAATTACGACATTCGCAACATATCTGACGCAGACATCCGTTGTTTAATCAGTCGAAACCCAAATTTTATTGTCGCCCACAGTACATGCAATTCTTTTCAGAACATCTTCATAACAGGCAGGTACACAGTTTATTCTTAGTGTTGATTCGTCTGGAATTAACTAAGTCATGTATTCCTCCAAGAAAAATTTGAACTGCTCATTGTTAACTTTGTTCAGTTGGCAGACGCCATCATTTCACACAGGGATTCACTGTAAGCGTCTGAGAAATGTAGTTACAACTAGAATTTTTACCCAAAATATAACCGAAATATGCATTTAACTACAAATATGACCAAACACATAAAAATGACCTAAATATGCGTTTATATGCAAAATAAAAACAGCATAATTGTGATTAGGATAACCCAGTTAGTGTTTAATTTCAGTTTAGAATGGAAATAGAAGCCCCAATAAAAATATGACATGTCATGAACATCCGAACCCTAATCATAGTGTTTTTAATTTACTCGGCTCCCTCCATATTATTTATTACTACGATTTAAATTTAGCAAAGCCCATGGGCGTACAGTAATCAACAGTAGTTTTCTGATTTCAGTTCATGTTACAAAATCCAAGTAACTGCTCCTTCGTTTAATTATTCTTCAAGGGTTCTATTTTATTCGTGGGCTGTCGATTGATAAGATTCCAATGATGCGCAATTAGATAAAGGTGACAAAGAATGTGTTCAAGGCGACAGCAGTTGAATAAACATTGAAAACCACTGCCCTAATACCATAAAATAAGGACGAACTTTATGGAAAGATCAAATGGAACGCCAATTAGACACTAATAGAGCTAAATACAGGTAGCCCTCGATTTCCGCAGCTTCAATTTGCGCCGATTCAGAATAACGTCGATTTTCAAACTAGCAAGTTTTAAAATGTATCTCATATCGATTCTTATACTAAATCGTAATTCTTACATCGCTGATTTTGAATAAAAATTATAAATACAGTCATCTCTGCAATTACAATTATGTTTCGTTAACGTGAATTTGCTCCAATGAGATCGATGAATCGGTAAAAGCTGTTCGTGAAATGCAAACTTTTGCATATGCGACTTCGCTCTTAATGAAATTTCATTCCTGGCGCTTTAAACTTTCAAAGGACTAATTTAATCTCTGCGGAGGTACCGGGGTTATTTTTACTACGCGATTTTCTATAGGTCGGCGTCTTACATGAATGCAACTATCGCATAACAGCAGAGATGACTGTACA
>NW_019059776.1:326754-347328 GCF_000696155.1 Zootermopsis nevadensis | reverse complement strand
TGATGATGATGATGATGATGATGATGATGATGATGATGATGATGATGATGATGATGATGATGATGATGATGATGATGATGATGATGATGATGATGATGATGATGATGATGATGATGATGATGATGATGTTGTGGCAGCGACAATGGTGATGACGATAAAACTCAGCAGAAATAAATGCCACACAAAGACGTGTGATATTCATTGTCCACGTTCAAATTCGCTTACGTTTTTCATGAATTATCTCCGTCTGCATTTTATACCACAATAACGCGCACTTGACGTTTTATTTCACGCGGCCTCGTCACACTCCTGGGACTAAAAGGACTGCAAGGCAAAAACAAGACAAATAAAGGAGAGATTTCAGTTTCACGGTGGCGAGTAAAAAAGATGAGATTAACAAAGCGTGTTTTCTGACATGTGGTAAATATTCTGAAGCATGCAATACACACTATTATACAAATGCACGCGGACAGCACAAAATACATCAACGGGCCGCATGTGGCCCCAACGGCAGTGCTTTAAATCCGCTCCACGGTTGAGTGATTAGCACTCAAACTTCGTATTTCGGAGGTGTCGGATTCTAATCTCGTCCCAGAAATCGACTATTCTGACAGGTTTCCTGTAGTTTCTGTGCCCGTCCAGGCAAACGGGACTCCACCTTAGAACAGTCACAAGATTGTTTGGATATTTGTTAAAAAAATTGTATTATTTAAGTTTTGGAATACAGCGTTTCGACAATGAAACGAACAACTTTTCTTCTGTATTTAGATTTTTTTTTTGTCGTATTGTCAGGATCGGGTTTACTGACGTGCTTATGTATTATATTAAACTAACTAACTAGATGGCTTATCGAACCCGAAGGTTCATCACCGAATTAACCAAAGCCCTCCACCGGACCCTGTCCTGGGCCAACAAAATCCAGTCTCCTTCAACTCCTATCTCCCATAGATCCCGCCTGACATTATCCTCCCATCTACGTCTAGGTCTCCCCAGCGGTCTCTTCCCCTCAGGCTTCCCAACCACTACATTCTTTAAATACCATTATCCACATTTAGCCTGCCATTTTTTAATCTATACAAACCTATGCACTTGAGATTATGAAGTTAAAAAACAAAAGAATGATTCCTTATATCAATTTAACATAACTTGTGTTCTAAAAGTTGTTTCTTTTGTTCTGACAACACGCAGCGCCGGGCAGTGGTTACTGTCGCACTAAACCCAACTTGGCCAAATTTTGTAACATAATGGTGATGATTTCTGTCAACAGTTTGTGAAGAGTATAGCAGCGACTTGGTCATATTCCCTTTAAGTGCCTTACAACAGTTTGTAATCCTTTCAACATTCAAAACTGAGCTGCTTACTTCTTCTTAACGTGTTTTTTGGTACACGCTGTCTTCACAGCCAAGGCTCGCGTGTCCGTTGTCGATGGCAGAAATAACTCGATACGTGAGGTTTGGGTCATTCTTGGAAGTTTGATTAGAATTCAACAGGAATATATTGACAGAAGAAGCACGTTTCATATGACACGTGAATTATTTTATCTACCGTTCACCTCAAGCGCAATACGAACTTCCTACCGTAAACGTATTTGAGTCTTTTTCAGAATTTGGCATTTCGGACTGTACCCTTGAAAAGACAACAATTTCTTGAAGTTTTCACACCTGCATTTCTTCAATTATTTCAGTCCATAAGACGAGGCTTCATTTGTAAATAGAAGTAAATTAATAATTGTGGCTCGAAAGTTTAAGGTTTTCCAACATTTTGGGGAAACAATGCAATTTTCCATCTTCAGGGCGAATTTATGTGGGACGGGGATGGAATAGAAGCCATTACAGATATCTGGCAGTGGGAGTTAAAGAACGTGATTAGATGAAGAGAGGTGAGGGGTGTCATCCAACAGGAAGCGACGACGTGGCTGAGAAAAAGAGGTGATTAACAGGAAAAGCTACTGAAGAAAGTTTTACGGCCACGTGATATGGAGAAGAGATGCAGAAGGTGGTTGAATAAAAGCCACGGTGGTCTAGTGGTTAGAACGCTGGCCTTGTAATCCTGGGGTCTCGTGTTCGATTCCCGGCGGTGCCCGAATTTATAACTTGTGTTGGGCAAGGCCGTGGTCTAGGCAACACGGAGTTTTCCTCCGGGGGCTTCCCCGGTTTCTCCGTGGCATTCCAACAATTACTCCATTCACACACAGAAGAAGGCAATGGCAAACCACTTCTGGATCATCTGCCAAGAACGTATATGAACAGGTCCCAGTCCGAGAAAAGGATGGAAGGATCCTGTTCATATGGACCTGTGGTCAGACAGAACACTAAATAATAATTAAAGAGGTCCTCGTATTGATGGTTAAAGTTATGGGGGTCTTTTGTTATTTCATGATGCACGGACTGAAGTGTCGGATGCTGTCTGACAATGTCCAAGTCGACAACGCGTTCAGTTTCTGTGCAGTGTTCTGCTACCGCCGATCTCTGTTTTCCAGCCTCGTGTCTCTCATGTTTTCCGAAGAATTCCTGGCGCTGTGACTGCCCTTTCGGCCGATATTAAATTTGCACAAGAGCAAGGAGTCTTACAGGTCTACACGCCCGATTTATGATTCTGGTTACATCTTTAAAAATACTTCTGAAATGCGTTGACGCCATTTCTCTTCTGTAGCCTGGAGATTCGGTCTGTTGTACCTCGGAGAATGGCATGCATGCTACGTGGTCTACCCTCCTCCTTCACATGTTTTGGTTGGCGGATACAGCTTTGGTTGCTGTGTTATGTTCATGTCCTCCTGGAGGGAGTAGCCATTGCAAAGGCTCTTTGTTTAGCTGAAAACACTGTGGATCTACATGAACGCGTGGTTCACAAGTTAGGAACATGCTGTCTGTACTAGTATTTGGATGCTTTCAATTTGCAAGACAATACTTTTCTGACAGGTGAAGACTGATTACTGTTACCTGCAATGAACCCGGAAGCTGGCAGTGTTCAAATTATAAGCAAATTTGTCTGAAGTCGTGCATTGGTGAGGGCTGTATTCAACACCTGTTATTACTTTTGTTTCTTATTGTTTGGGAAAGTTCAAGAAAACTTAAAAACAAGCGCTCCGAAGAACAGCAAAACACAATACGAGGTAGCAGAAAACTACGGCTTGTACAGTGAATATCGTTTCATCCTCAGCTTCAAACTTGCGGCAACATTCCGACAGCCAACGCCGACTACATTGCTTAACGCACTTCGAATTTTAAACGCAGAAAGTAATTTGAACGAAAAAAAAAATGCTACAGGATAGGAAACTTGACAGCCACTCCCTTCCATTAACTTCTGAATAATGCATTTAAATTTCTGCTGAAGCCAATAAATGTACTTCCTCGGGGGATGGTAGAAAAAGAGACATTCGTAGCAGAGGCATGAGAAGAAAACCACAAGCAACAACCAACCGTTTTTCCATTCTCAACTCAATGTACTTTTTAGATAAACAAAACCAAAGCATAAAAACCACAACTGGCAAGACTGTAAAACACGAGAAACCCATACATCGCATTCTGA
The DNA here is from genome assembly GCF_000696155.1 of Zootermopsis nevadensis. The sequence goes on along the minus strand of NW_019059776.1, from coordinate 343,800 downwards.
ATTAACAATTCTGGAATTTTATCCCTGAAGAACACATAATATCCACTTGTAACTAGTTACCAGTTAACTCGAAACAATTATCCATAAAGTTACTTCATATTCGGGAGGTTCTGAGTTCACATCACAGCCCGGGGAGCGGTTATCCTGACATGTTTTCGTGGTTTCCTTCAGCCACTCCAATTAAATGCGAGATAGTACCCTAACTTAAATTAGACAATTACTGCATATCTTCCACACCCTTTCCATTTCATTAATTATTCTATAATCAAAAGCTTTTGTCTGACATACTGATAACATCGTTAAATAAAGCACGAATAAATTAACTATCGACCCACGGAACCAACATGAAACAAGAGCGAATGTGGTCGGAGAAACAAACAATCTAAAGGAAAGTGATTATGTTGAACATGGTAGATACGGTGAATGCAGAACATGCAATATTAATGGAAGAGGATCACTGTTAAGACAAGATACCTTGCAACGCTGGAAAAGACTAAAAATTATTTTCTCTAATCCTAGCTCAGGCATATTTGTGCTGTTTCAACTGAGGCATGCTGTAAACGATCCTTCGACAAACTGATGGGATTATAATTCTGGAATATGTTCCTCACACAGAACTCCCCTTCCTAACGCCGACGATGGGAAAAAAATAAAAGAAAAGAAAAACGTCGTGGCAAGTTTAATCTTTTGAACTTTCAGGGGTCAAAGAACGAACGCAGATGCGTGTCGCTGCGTAAGGCTTCCGAAGTTCCGTGGATGTTTTACATGTTCAGATGCGATATATTTCCGTACCCAGCGTTCCTCGTACAGTTTAAATGAGGAAATCTTTGTCAACTCGAGATCAGGCTCTGCAGATTATCGTTAAACGAAAAAAAATTCAAAATATTTGTGGGATGGCGGGTTTGTTATGACCTTTCCTGGTCCATTCCATCTTAGAAAAACATGGAATCTACTTCCAAAATGGCAGGGTAATCATTAAGATAATGGTCAGCAGAGGGGACATACCGCTTAATCTGAGCTCTGTGAAGAAATTCACACACAGATCTGGTAGGGGATCGATCACAGAACCTTCTGGCTGCAGAGTCCAGTGTCTTATCCCTAAACTAACAATTGTTAGCTACCACATTTACGCACTTATTAGCATAATTCCCTCTCATCTTGATATGTTCCTTGCAACTTTAGAACAAGAGGATAATTTAACACAGTATGAAATTAATCGTGTCAGAATTGAAATTACAGTGGACCCTTGTATTCATTGCCGTAAGCCTGACTGTATGCAGCCTCTCGTCTTCCGCACAAAATTCCCAGACAAGATTGCAAGAAAACATGAAAAACGTCTGAAAATACAACTGTTTCACAACTTTTTTTCCTTTGTATTTACAACATTGTAAACACATGTGAAATACAACTAACTGCAAGCAGTAAAGCCACTGTTTGTTAAATGGGCGTATATCAACCAACTAAGAAGCACAAGATACACAGACAATCTGATACGTTGGGAAACATTTATCAGGCGATTACAATTTTTGGAACTGGGAGAGTTTTATTTCTTGAGAAAGTGCCGGAAAAAATATTAGCGTATTTCAGAAATGAAACTTTTTTGTATCTAACTAGGGGGAGTGGTTTTATGATTAATAAGCCTCGCGTAATTTCAGACAAGTTAAGAGGCAGAGACGGGAAACTCGATGAGAAACTTAAATTGCAGAGCGGAATGAGACATGTCCTTCACAAAAGCACTCACAGTGTCGCCTTACATTCAGCAGACTGAATAGGCTACACTTTAAAGCAATCCACAGGAGTAAGTCTTATCCACGTACAAGTTAGGCCTGTTCTTACGACATTCAAATACCCTTATCAGCTCAGGAAGTAATTGTTAATTCTGAGGCTATTCAACGACAGTGATCCAACTGCAAAAGTACATAAAATCGAATGAAAGAGGAAGACGAAGATAAATTTACGTTTCTCAAAGTGTAAGCGCGGCTCACTAGGCGGTCTTAAAGAGTTTTCGGAGAGACTAATTATCTAATTATAATATATATGAATTTGAAAAGAACGAGCCACATTAAACCATATGCATACAATTACTTCAAAAAGTACTTCAAACATGCATACATTTTAAGGTTCATTAGTAATTACTTTATGGTTCTAGCAGTCAAATCAGGATTGAGTATAAATTGTGCAGAGACTGTGGGCTGGTCACTCACTACTCACAAAATGACCCACAACTGGGCTGTAGAGCCAAGAGAGAAATTACTTTATGGCACTGGTATATAATATTTTAATCAGTTTTATAGGTTGGGGGCCTCAGATTATATTTTGTGTTCTTTGCACGGTGATTATGGTTATCTGTCCGATGTTGGATAAAATTTCGTACGGGCATTATTCCACGGGGGGGACTATCCTAAAACTGCAGTTATCAATTTGCCAAAATCAGTAATATCAACATGGCGGACAAACAAACTTAAGAGCTGGGATTTACATTAGCGCCACTTGAAGTAGAGTCATACATGTATGGTTTAATTTTCTGTAAACATCAAACTCTAGTTTTCTAATACTTTGTATAATGTAAAATAGCACAATAGCTGCATGAACAAAAATTTATTCGATCAGGATTTGATCCCGTGACTCCAGGCGTTCAGTCCACATAGCTACAGCGCCTTAAGACGTTCTGATATTGATTTAATTAAGACCACATGATTTGCATAGTTTGAGGCTGAAGTTGTCCGAGTGAAACGACTACCTTATTATTAAAATTAGAATTTGCGAAGGACGCGATTTCGCCTTTCCAGTCTTGTTAACATGAAAGGACGACACATTAAGGAGAGTGCAACGCCTAATAGCGTACTTCCTGCAGATGTTATATCGATATAAGATTTCAATGCGATATTCTTACCAAAACGTATTCATAGTCAAATACTGTCACGCTGGCAAGTATGCCATTATAAAAAAATATGCTTACCCAGCGTGATAAAATGTGCACACACAATCTTGAAACATCAGTAGTAAGATAAGAAATGCTTAACAATGGTTAATTTTAGATGTTCTGTTGCCAAGACGGTACAAATTCGTGAAGGACAAACATGTCTTCTGGTCGATGTTAACCAACGTTTCAGAGGTCATACTGCCTCCGTCATCAGGGCGATGAATGTGCCAATTGGATGGAGGGGGGGCTAGGTTTATCCATTCAATTGGCACATTCATCGCCCTGATGACGGAGGCAGTATGACCTCTGAAACGTTGGTTAACATCGACCAGAAGACAGAAATCTTCGTACCCACCGCTGTGAAAACGCCAAATCTTACATGCAACCAGGACTTCGCAATATCGACCATGGATGACAGATAGTAGTCTGATTAAACGGCTTCTCGTCGTAGTGAAACGCCCACGCTATGAAAACTTCTTAGTTTCTTTCTCTTTCTACACTTAGAGATATTTATCACACGTGGCTCAGAAATTCTTTTAAGCAACATGCATCAATACCACACTTCCAGAAACGCTCACTGAACAAGGTTTCTCGACCTGTAGTTATCATGTAAGATCTACGCTGGCGTGTACATGTTGATTTCAAAGGCTGTCTGTATTAACAGGGTGGAGCAAATCTTTCAAAACTTTACTTCAGCTTCCTGGAAGCATTGGGTGGGCTGCAGAGAGCGCGAATGACCTGGAAGGCAAGGGGCTACCACCGCTGCACCTGGCGACCAACAACTTGTCAAACGCAAACACACTTTCACGTGAAACTGTGTAATCGTTGAAAAATTCTTTAGATGTCTGTGACAACGGCTGATTCATTACACAACTGTTGGAGTTTGTCAATTGTTTGAGGTATATTTATTTAACACGAAGATTCGAGAGTTGCCTGTTGGCAACTGGTTATAATTACAATGACTAAACACGTTTTCTGTTCTTATTTTGAACATCAATTACGGCGGTTGAGATCAAACCAGGAAACATAACGCTCCCATTTTGTAATTTCACCCGTGTTGTTGTTCCGATGAAATACCGATATATCAGCTTCTTAGTAAACATGTTCTTTGATGATCATATTCTTTTTTTGGTGAGATTTAAGGTCCTCACGACGTCGAGGGAAGACGACTGTCTTTATGGGATATTGCGCCGTGTAGTCTGGTAGAAGTTTGGGCTTACCGACTTTTTCAGAGGCGCTTTCTATCTCCACGATCTGGGAGATCGCCCTTCTACAGACTACACAGCGTAATGTCCAAGCAGACAGTCATCTTCATTTTATCTTCTACTTTTAAATTACATATTTTAAGAAGTTGGCCTGGTGTTTACTGAGCAATCAGTGATACAAGTTTCGAGCGAGTTTCCCGCATTTCCTTACACGTTCAGAGGGAATGCTGTATAAAATACAGTTCGTTATTACCTGAGCCTAACTTTATGTATTAGACTTTCTTAATACGCAGAGAAATATGGCATTATCAAGGCAAGGTCTTCTTGTTAACAGTTGTTCTCAGAGGTGCGATAATTGTCCTGATGACGGACGCAGCAATCACCTCTGAAACGTCGATTAAATTCCACAGGACTACACAACACAACATTCCAGAAGACATCTTCATTCTCGCCGCCGTGAGAATCTGATATCTCCCTCATAAGGAATTAACAACTACCGATTTCGTAGTTTCTGGGGAGAATGCATTCTTTGTAACTCAGTTCTTAGCATTAATTGTTTCTTCCACCTCTCTTTGCTTGTAGAAACACGTGGCTGAATGCTCTGTTTTTCAGATACTATATTATTCCTTCATTGGAACTTTGCAGATGAGTGAAGCCGTACTGCCCCCCATGTGAGTCTGTTTTCCGTAAAATCGTATTGAACTTTTGGAAAGTATTTTACTTCTGTCCGCAAGTTCAGGAGTACGTAGGAGGACTCAAAATAGGACCTTAAGGAAATATGGTGGGAGTGAGTGGACTAGATTCATGTGACTTTCAGGCCAGTCCGCCCTTCCTTAGTGTTACGAAGTCCATTGTCATTCCGTCTGTTTGTTAGTACAACTCGTCGACTTGAAAGTAGGTCTTCCATCAAGCAGAGACCTAGATGCTCCATTATTGCATCCACAGTAAGGATCACCGTCAGGTAAATTTCCATCTTCTTACAGGATCTATCAGCATCGAATGGGGCATACAATGAGAGACCCCTGAAGACGCGAGTAGACATTTCCGAATTGCCGTGTATATAAAACATAATGGGCAACATCCAACATAAATACAGTAGAAAGAACGTAACGCGAAAGCTGCACATTTTCTCGTGGACCCAACTTTCATGGTTTTATTAGATCTCCAAAGGCGAAAATACTGGGATAGTCGTTTATCTTCAAATAGGCCACGACTGTTTCCTTCCAATTCCTAACCTTTTACCATTCATGCTCAACTTCATCCTATACTTTATAACCTCTGCAGTTAAAATAGCGTCGTTAAATGTCATCCCATGATTACTTCTACTGATAGGCTACTACTACGACTTCTTGCTGTTGTTGTTGTTGTTCTTATTATTATTAATTCATGATTACTGTAATCCATTGCAGGCAACGATGTATTTTGGTATGACAATAAATAAAACTGATATGAAAAGGGGGGAGAAAATGAAGTCATCTAACCACACGAAACTTACCAAACCAACACTTAATTACATGTGAACTGAACTCCAAATTTACACAACACATCGATTTCTTTCCTATCAAACACCACGGACCAAGAAAATGTACTAGTTACTATGGCAACACCCCCTGCATACAAGGCAGGGCATATGAAAAGGGGATAAACACCCTCCTTTCGACTTACCCTTGAATCAGACGACGGTTGCAGTTCAAGCGATACCTAATTATGTCTCGACAGTCTAGAGCTGACCACACCCGATGACTACAAACAAAAGAAACGACACAAAATTACATGGCGACAAACTACAGCTCGGACGTTCTGTCGCGAGATAAGACTCCAAGTCCTAAAACGGCTAACGAGATTATCTTCAAAAACAGAAATTACCAGACAAAGATTAGCTTTCACGATATCTCTCAGATAGATAATGTATCTGATGACAACTTATTGGTAATAAGATGGCTGTCTGCTGGGTTGTTGAGCCATATATTCTGGTAGAAGTTTACTGACGTTTCAGAGGTCTTTGCTGCCTCCATCATCATGGAAATCGCCCAGAAGACAAGCCATCTTCGTACTCACCGTTGAGAACCTCAATCCTACCAAGCATAATTTTTACAAGGAGAAAAAGAACAGGTCTTCTAACACTAAGTTACACATTGAAGTTAAATTCAAGATCAACAGTTTCAATGTTATCATCAAGAATGGAAAGGTCTCAAGCACAGTGGCACTGTAATATTTTGAAGATAAATTATACACGTAAAAGGGCAAATTTAATGACGGGCCTGCCATTTTTCTTCCATATCATAAAATTTCCTCGTTTCTACTCGACTGAAGGCATAGCCATTACCAGCACTGCATAGGGTTTACCGCAAACATAGCTACTTTTTATCGGCGGTGAATGCGAGACCATATCCGCTTTGACTTAGGAAGTTACGGACAGTTTTACAGGAATACGCCACTGTTTACAGTGACGGTTTAGCATAGACAATGTACTGAAGACGAGATAAACAAGTAAATAACTGGGTTTCTGTTTGCACAACTTTTTAACGAAACGTAAAAATCAAACACTTTAAACAAACTTGAAATTTACGAAGATCTTATTTACAACAACGTTTTACTTTTTCGTTAGGAGAAGGCCAATACCTTTAGACGATTATTAACTTCTGTTAAAAATGGTCGGTAATAGAAATCAAACAACGCTTGATGTAATTATATAAAGCACATATAAACTACTTGGTATACGCTAAAATTTTGTGAGGAAGTACCTCGTAATAGATTCAAAAGTAGCTCATTTTTAATCATCGTTTTTATTACGTTAAACGTGTTGACTACAGTCCAATACTGAACAGCAAACTAAGCGAACCTAAATTTACCAACATATATTTTAAATTATGATGACCTACAGCCATAAAATCATTCTATAATAAAAAAAAATATGTGGTCACTTGTTTTCAAGAAGCTGCAAATTTTATTATTGGCGAGGAGATTAAATCACACTTAAAAGCAATGAATGTTGTTATAGTTCACTGTAATATAAGGTACGTTTGAAACTGCTGGATTGCCTAGAAACTGAATAAAGACTTAAGAACATTTCCGAAAATAACATTAATTTTTTGGATAAATGTAGTTGAGTGCATAGTAAATTATGGATTCTCTTTTATTTCTGTCGAAGGTGAAGAGGTCACTCGGTTACATTCTGTAAATTACCTTCCCAGTGGCTAGATCTACAAAAAAAAGTACAAAATAATCGTTTCTATTACATTTTGCTACAGCAACGCTACTTTATCCTCGTAACGTTTCATACGTGCGTACATGTTACCGAAATACTAACAGATTCATAAGGAAGCCAATAATCGCTCAGTTAGTTAACTTCTGAAACCCGAAGGTTCACTATAGCATTCATAAGAGGTCCGCCCTAGATACCATCCTAGAGCAGATAAATCCAGTCCACATTCTCAGACTCCAGTATTTATGATTCATTTTAGTATTATCCTCTCATGTACGTCTAAGGCCTCCCTAGTGGTACATTCTCTTCAAGCCATCCGTTATTATTCATAAATCACAATTCATACAGCCCCTTCCAAGAAACTAGGTTCAAAATAGAGCCTATTGCTACCCAGGGGAATAGATCAATATGGTCTATAAATCATAAGAGCCTCTGTATGATGTGATATAAAACAAGAAGACGTTTTCCACAAGTTTTTGCCCGCTTACAGTCATGGTATTGCTGTGACAAAAATACAACACATCACCTATATCCAATGAAACTTCTGTCGGATTCATACAGACGCAGTCCGTATCTACTTTTATAGGGCAGACTGTACATAAATTAGAAGGCCAGATGTTAATCTCAGTCGAATCTGCAGAGAATCAAAGTGTAGAACTGTCTACTTACAAGCTATAGTTAGAACAGGAGATGGGGCGAGTAATTAAATCAGATGGTCCTGTCAGCGAGGATGTGGGAGCGAGGGTTTTGACCCGCAAAACATGCGCGCACATGGACTCCACGTTCAAGCTTTGTCGCCTCATCCGATAATAAAAGTCACCCGACCGGATTGGTAGTACGAAAAGTAAGATGTCTCCTTCCTGATTCATACATTTTACATTCATGTAATGAGTATGGATTCTTTTAGTCACAAAAATGTCGGATCAACGGTGTTAAAAACAATTATACCAGCTACTGCGGCACAGTGTTAAAAGATTTAAGAATACATTTTAAGCATCCATTTATGTCATGAACAGTTACATAAAATATGTATACAAAGACTGGAGAAATACAATTCTTATGATAAGCAGTCGTGTCTCATACGCGTGTAATCATGAAATCGCCCTACTCTTTCATGGTCACTGCCTCGTAAACATTAACGTCTCGTTAATAGAGACAACTTCACCGAAGTACCGGCGAGGACAAGCGGCCGTGTATCTAACTAACTAACTAGATGGCTTACCGAATGTTCATCACCGAATTAACCAAAGCCCTCCACCGGACCCTGTCCTATGCCAACAAAATCCAGTCTCCTTCAACTCCTATCTCCCATAGATCCCGCCTGAGATTATCCTCCCATCTACGTCTAGGTCTCCCCAGCGGTCTCTTCCCTTCAGGTTTCCCAACCAGTACCCGGTGCACACCTCTTGTCCCATCCATGCGCGCTACATGCCCAGCCCATCTCATTCTTCTCGACTTAATCACCCTGACAATATTGGGGGAGGAGTACAGATTTTTAAGCTCATCATTATGCAGTTTTCTCCAATCCCCATCGTCTTCCCTCTTAGGCCCAAATATCCTCCTCAACACCCTATTCTCAAACACCTGCAATCTGTGTTCCTCCCTCTGAGAGAGAGACCATGTTTCGCACTCATACAAAACAACAGGCAAGATTATTGTTTTGTATACTTTAATTTTCAGGTTCTTAGAACTTCGTCATGAGTATCATTTTGAGCGCCCGTATATCTCCAAGGAAAAGTGCCCATCGTTGTTGTCCGATTTAAACCAAAACCGATACGACAAATTTTAGTAAAACTCCCCAATATCAAATTTCATGAAGATCCGTTTAGCCCTCCACAAATTCTTTCATGTGACAGAACGACAGACAGACACAAACAGAGGAAGCGATTTACTCCGGAATGACGAGAACGCGCCTCGAAAGTACTTCAGTATGCGACGTTCACTATACACTAAGCCGCTGACAAAATGAAAAACGTTCTGCTTCGTGTGTAATACCAAGGGGATGTTATTCAAGGTTATAAAGATAAGCTATGCGTCTCTAACAAGAAGAATGCTGAGCGAAGGGTGCATAGTAAAAAGCGGCTCCACTGACTGATCAATCGTTTTAACTCGTAAAATGAGGGCAGACTCAATCCTGAAGAACCGTCGAACTCAAGTAAGGTAACCATATTCTGACAGAACTGACGAAAACCGCTGAATTTGTTTCTCGGTAAATAATGCCACAAACCGTTTTAAATTAGCAATGCCCGCAGGATGCCTAATGCATTAAATAATGCCGAACAAGAAACGTCCGAAAGTTCCCAATTAGCATCTTCTGAATATCTTATGTCCACTCTGTGACAGTGGGTAAGCCGTGATTCTTTGTTGCCTCATTCTTCCGAACAAAGAAATTTTACGTCTTATTTTCATGTTCCTTAGGGACTCAAGAGTTGTAAAAATACGCCTTTTTGCTCCCCCCCCCCGTCTGTCCGTCAGGCCGTCTATCGGTTTGTCGGCACGTAACAATTTCAGAACCGTTGAACAGATTTTCATAAAATTTTACGTTAGAGTTCTACTAAAATTTGTACATTTATTAATATTGTGGTTAAAAACGGACACTTCATAATTAAGGTCTATATGCACCTGACGAAAAACCTTGCTCCTAGTACCAAGGTCAACAGTCGTTAGCTCAAGGTCGTTGGTGATACACGGGTCACCGGTTCAAGGCCGATGGTTCCATACCAAACATCACTTGACCATAGGCCCAAAGTCACTCGTTCCCGACCACTTGCTCAAGAACCAAAGCAAAAGTCCAGCTTCAAGGTCATTTGTCCCGAAAGACATCAGTCACAAATGCGGCCGTGGCCTAATTTAAGGTACTATCTAGGCATTTGCATAGACGGACTGAGGAAAGCCACGAAAGAACTCAGTGAGGATAGTCCGCACCAGGCCGAGATTTGAATCCGGTATCTTCCGAATACGAAGCACGAGTTCAACATCATTACAAATTCCATGCGATTTATCAGACTTTATATGCACCAACGCATTCAGGATTAAACTCTGCATGGGCTACGTCTATCCCATGGAACTTTCGCATTACACCTTTCAAAGTTCTGCTAGTCAGAATCTCAACTAGTGAAAATATAAATGGACCATTAATTTTGTAATCGTTAATTTACACTAGTCTCGAAACATAAACTAAGGGATCTGATAGAACACAGACGTCTCATGTTCTTCCCAGAACTTTTTGTTTTATCTCAGTAATAAAAACGAGTTTTTACTAACAACTCGCAAATCCTGGTTTTCCTTCTGATTCAAATGAAATTCTGGACAGGGTTTCAGGCTGCTCAAGCCACTACAAATAACGTTGCTTGTTGATTTATAAATTTCAGTCACTCATAAATAACGTTTTCATGACTGGATAATTTGTATGTAATTCGTTTGATGTAATAGCATAATATACATTATGTAACAACCAAAGGTCGTTCCTACACTGACTGACTCATAATAAAAACAACTTGCTCACCTCGTGTACGAGGTAACCTAACCGCTTTCGCTTCTGCTCTGATGTGTGGGTGGTTTAACCTCTTGATTTGGTGCAATAATCGATCTTTGCGTTTTCACTTACAGAGGTACAAATCTATGGTGGTGAGAATAATACCTTCCGTTACGGTGAATTACGTAAAGTTGTAGCTCAGAAGTTATTACACCGCCATCTCTACACTAGCACGTTTCAATACTTCGACACCAGGTGGCTGCAAGTGTGCTCACTACAAGCACAGGCAGATAACAACATTTCCATCTTCGCTGCCGTAAAAATCGAAAATCTCAGACCGTTTGTACAGTCGACTAAATATAAATGTTCAAAAAATGGAAGGTAGGAAGAAAATGTGTAAAGAAGGAAGAAGTGTGCAGGATAGGAAGATAGAAAGACAGGAAAAAGTCATACTAAATACACAGACGAAACAAACACAGATCCTGCTATTGAATAAATGTAAAGAGTCTTTCAACGTCGATTAACTAGTGTAGCAGTAGGACTATAGAACTGCCTAATCCCTAGAACTCTGGCAAAAGCTACATTTAAACAGTGCAATTATCCTCGACGCAAACAGCTGTTACATGAAAGCCATGACTTAGAAGTTCCCACAACGGTGTGAAGTGGCCCCGTAATGGGGCAGCACATATCTGGGAGCAGCCCGGTACGAAAACATGTGTCATTAAAAAAAATACTCCCTCCCCAAATAAACAAAATTTAGGATTATATCAACCATCAATAATAACAGCACAAACTATGATGGAAATTAATTCTGTATGTGATGCAGTAGAGACGAAAGACAGACAGTGCCCAAAGCAGAATTCGACCTCGACGACGTAACCTTAAAAGGACCTTGGCTACTACGTCAATTAAATTGCAATTAAAGTAAACATGAAACAAGGGTTCCCAATCACTGCGCGCACGAAGTCACCAAAAATAAAAAAACATATAAACTCTAAAAATTACATTACCTCAATCAACAATTTAAAACTACTATATAAACTATATAAATTATATGTAAAGTAAAACTGTCCCGCTCATGTAGGCGCTTGGGGGAGAAGAAGTAGATCTCCTACTCATTATTAATCTCGGCACTAGATGGGAGTGAGTGGTCAGCGTCACGACCTGACCGCGGTTTACTCCCGGGAAAAGATCCCGGTACCCATTGGATAGGAGGCTGGGTGGGCCCCAGAGCCGGTCTGGACGCAGAGGCTAGAGGAGAAATCCTCTGCCCCCATTGGGGATCGAATCCCGGTCGTCCAGTCTGTTGTCAGTCACTATACTGACTGAGCTACCCCAACTCCTGGTAACTACACATACCACATGCTTTAACAGTCCGTGATTATTTCCTTAAACAGCATTAAACAACTGATCTTTGTAATGAATAAATTTTATTTTCCTTGAGGTAAGGACTGAATGTTTAAATATTATTTAAATGAGATTCTGCCCCCCCCCCTCCAGAAGCCCCAAAAACCGATGAGACGTCCATGACAGGAGTTAAAAAGGAAAGTAACGCAGACAACGAAAACAAACTTACCCGAGTGGGATCCGCGTCAATGGATCTTCGATAACCCAGGAAATCGCCATCAGCCAAAACAAAATTCCCCAGACCGACTTTGCAGGTGTTCGCTGGAGCAGTTCCGTAACGAAAGTCAACCGCCAGTGCCGGGGAGAGAAAGGTAAGTAGGCGGGAAGGACAAGGGGTCAATTCGGCGCATGCGCTGGGGAATTAAATGTAACCGGAGAGAAAGAGCTCTAGGCAGGCGGGACGGCACAGAATCATGGTTATTATCCGCACGCCCGTATGCTAAGGCTACTGTAACGAAACATTTTGAGCCCACAATAAACGCACATAGACAGAATTATTCCAGCCTATAAGGAGACCAAGACGAAGCTGGAAATCTGCTTCAATGACTGCTACTTTTGGTCTGCATGATTTCGTTGCTTTTAAAATGTCCTTCATAAAACGTGACAGCCAGTGTAGTGTAATGCACCATAAGTTGTCTTCGGTAATTTACACACATTACCGTCAATTATGTATAGTTCCCAAAGAGACGCCAATCAGCAAAGATGGAACTCGGTAGACTAATATTCACTTTGCTACTTTGCTTCCTGTTTTAGAACTCTGCCTGCAACCACACTTAAGCAGTGTAATACAATGAGTTCATTTTTACTGTCAATAACAATAAAAGTGTTTTCACTGGAATTGTAATTAAGGAAACAGTAACTACTGCTAATTTCAGAGTACCTAACCTCATCAAGTCTACCAGGAAAAAGGGCACGGGAAGGTAATCCGCCATTTCCCACGGATTATGTGTGAACCGAGGCGGCACTTACGAAAAGTAACTCGCATAATTAACATGCAGATTTCAGCCTCAAAAGTCTACTTCATTTCTAATTACTGTGAAATCTAAATCGTTGAATTATGTTATTCATTCTAGTTAATATGTCAAAGCTCAAATATTATAATCCTTACGAAAGTGTAGCCATTTCCCACGACACTGAATTTCCTCTTGGGTGAAATTTTCTCAAGATGGTCTCATTAACGGCCCCTTTAAGAAGCAACTTCGCTGATTTCTCAACACCAATGTAACTAACGTCCACAACTATTAACATTATAAAAATATTTAATTACACTTATTTTACTCTGTTGATGAATTTCTAATGTCTACAAATAAGTCAATGTTCATTAATTTTTTCTTGTATTAATATAATATAAATGAGTAGTATAATTTATATACTGCATGTAATAGGTGGATTTATTTGTTAACATATAACTGCTTTATGTAAACCCTTTGTTTATATTATGTGAAAACTTTAAAATAGTATGAATTATATAATGTGTATTATTTTATGTATTTATTATTATAACTTATTATTGCGAACTAACATATGGATCCATGAAGTGTAATAAAGACGTAATCGTATGTAAGCACTTTGAGAGGTCCTTTCTGTTCACAACGGCGGGATAAACACCAAAGACCTACTCAAACCAATTAAGACAATGAGCAATAATACCAGTCCCATAAATTTTACTGTTTATTTTAAGAAATGAGAAGGTGTAATTGTAAACCTACGAACACCAAAAGAAATCGGTAAAGTATCATTTCATAAAAAGGCAAACATACAGGGCAAAACTAATTTCACTCCAGATTTATCGTGCACCGAGTATAGAACAGTATGAAATATCGATAACCTGGCAACTTAATATGGGGTTAGTGTCTGTTAAAGATGTTTTTGGAAAGCAGTTTAACTGCGAGTCTGTGCAGTCATCAGCTATTTTATCTATTTCATATTTGTAGGCTAGCTAACTTATTTACGTTCTAAACGCCTAATACTTATACACGACGGGTGACTTATGTGGATATTAAAACACAAAATAACAACAGAAATCTGAAAGTTCTTGCCGTTGGTGCGTTGGCAGTCTTTTACAGATTGATGAAAGACTCTCGGGAAACAAGCCGCGTCAGGTGGGTGAATGAACCATTTCTTCCGCCAACGTTTCGAGATTGGTTGAATACCCATCTATATAGCATTTATTTATGAGTTACCACCGCGGACGATTGTCATTATCATTGTCGGGGTATTTTAGTATTGTAGTTGTCCAGGTCTGAGGCTAGCTAAACCAAGAGGTTAGACAGGTTTTCTGTTCTTTTCCCCCTTTTATCTACCCGAAGTCGGAAGCAAAATCCAGCTTCCAAAACGTAATTTTATAATTCAGACGACGGAAAAAATGGACAAAGTTTAATATAACAAAATATTTAATAATAATATTTTATTGTGATTAGACTGATAAAAATTGAACAAGTATAACAATTGTAAATATTACAAAATAACAGCCTTCCCAAAAGTGTCCCTCATTATTCTAATTAAATTTCGTCTGCAGAGAACATGATTCAAAACAACTATGCAGATCTAACAGACATTTCTGAATTAAAACGCACAGGAAGATTCTCCCCCTCCCCCCGTAATCGAGGTAATTAATTTTCCATGTACAGTGCATAGTTTGCACTCAAAACACAGTTTTACCTGAACAAACTTGTTGACATGACATGTAGTACTCGCACTGTGCCACTTTCTTGAAGTGCATTGAACGAAGACAGGTTACAGCAACACTGAAGCCAAATATCTGCATTCATGTACCGGTTGTTGGTAGAAATAAATGCTAGGATGTGCATCCTGTCTCTTGAAGAAGTAAACCGTATTCTAATTGTAAATAGATGTACAACAATTCCGTTTATAATGTCGACAGATGTGTTTACAGCAGTCCACGGTCAATAAAAATTAGTTTTTATTGCCAACTGTTACTTATATATATATATATAAGTATTGGCATTTATGTTAGATAAACAAAACTACCTTTACTGGCTAACCGCAGGATTAAAAATGAAACTCATATATCACGACCGAGGGTATAATAAAGTGGTACGCGGTCAGTGTTATCGCATACCTCAGACGGCGATGATGGAAGAGTACAGAGAAATTTTAGAATGATGATTAGCAGGCGAACACAGTAGAGCTCGGAGAAAAACCTGTTCCAGTGTCATTTCATCCATCAGTAATCTCACTAGAAGTCACCCTATATTGAACCCGGACCTCCTCGGTGGAAAGCCAGCTTCTAGCTACTTACGATATAGTACGAGATAAATTTAGGCCTATGCGCGTTGGACTGTACGTGCTGGAAAGTGTTTCTTGTTGCATGAAAATACTTCATTATTTCATTTACTTTCTATAAGCGTGTATTCACACATTTTATAGTAAAGCAATCATAGTCTAGAATGACAGGAAGCCAGTAACGTCTCGTAAACAAACTCCACGTGGAGCTCTAGCACATCAGAATGTAGAGAGATTTTTTGTGAAATTCACTTTTAGATTCCGTCCTCCAGCATCACCTCCGATGTGGGGAAGTATTTGGTTCAATGAATCAGGTATTCATCCTGGATGTTGATGCCATCTCCCCAAGAAAGTTCCTATAATATTATGTCAGCGAAAGAGTACGCCTTCTATTTAAACCTGTGAGATACGTGGCTGTTCGCCAAGAGAGACACGTGTTCTTATGGAGATCTTGTGTTCTTGTAACCCTACAGACTAGATAATGCTGTCGAGAACGGCGAGGTTAAAGAATGATTATAGCTGTCTTCTGGGTTGTTGTAGAAGTTTGCCGACGTTTCAGAGGTGCCTGTTGAGGCTCTGATGATGGCGACAAGAAGCACCTCTGAAACGTTTAAAAAAACGGCGCAACAAACCAGCAGACGGCCATCTTCGTATTAGCCTCCGTAAAAACCTGTAATTTCACGATGTTAAGACTGATTCCTCGACTAGACGTCGAAAATATCGAAATTAGAAAGTGAAACAATAATCTCTAATTTAATAACTTATTGATTCTCTTGTATCCTTCCACGTTTACATGTATGAGGTCAAAAACGTTGAGATGTTTTCAGTAACCCGAGTCCTTAACTCAGTAACACTAAGATTGGCTTTCCGGTCAAGAGAAACATTAGTAAAATAAACAAACAAATTAACATTCAGTGCTGGACACACTGGAAAAAGGACAAGGGATTCTAAGAAAACGTTTGAAACTCACAGTTTCAGTAAAGAAAGGAAACTACAGAGCAGAATAGTGAGACCTATCGGTGTAATGAAGGTGATCATGCAGGGTGCGTGTCTACACTCGAACAAACACAGGAAATGAAACGCTACCTGTAAATTGCTCAGATATTCATTCTGTAAAAGCTCTTTATGTGGCTAGACAGAGTCTGGTTAAACATGATGCCATTATAACATCAGAGCACCGAAGAGGTGATGTTCACAGAATATGAAACAGTGGCCCTCAGTTCTACTAAACCTGAATCAGATCGAAATTCGAACATCTGTACGATTGAAAATATTGTATAACCCGAATAAGGGGCTCACTCGAATTGCACATACGAGGTGCGATCAGAAAGTTTCCAGACAGCGCGTATAAAAACCCGTACACTTATCTCAGGTATTAAATTCATCCATCACCCTCGAAGTAGTTCCCCTGGGAGTGAACACAACGATCCCAGCGCCGCTGCCAAGCCTGGAAGCATCCCTGGAAATCTTTCTTTGTCAGCCTGTCAAGCACCATCTGCGATTCTGCCTGAATCTCTTCTATCGTCTAAAATCTCCTTCTCTTTAGCTGAATTTTCATCTTTGGGAAGAAGAAGAAGTCACACGG
>NW_019059776.1:295060-326468 GCF_000696155.1 Zootermopsis nevadensis | reverse complement strand
TAAGAAACAAATGCTAATTCGATGATGCCGGCTGGCACACTGATTCACTATGAATGTAGGCCCAACCCCTTAGCGGCAGAAGCTCGTACTACATCCGGTTCGCCGTCTATTGACACAGTCTTGAAACTTTCTGATCGCAACTCGTATGAAGGTACATTTCAGATTAGCAGCCCTAAATCCTTCGTGGGAAACATAAATCTCTGTACACCTTGCCTGTAACAAAGAACCCAACTGTGCCATCTGTAGCACCACTTCTGCTGCAGTGATTAATAAGAAGTCCACAGAAGAATCTGTTTGACGGCAAACTGGAAGAAGTCCAATTCCTAACACTTAACTAAGACACACACACACACATCCACAATTTCATTCCAATTCTAAGGGAAGTCACAGGACCCTGAGCTGGTACAATTATACCGGAGCTTCATAATTTGGGCGTTAACTGAAGTACGAACATGGCCGTCCTCTGGGTTGTAGTGTCGTGTAGTCTGGTAGAAGGTTACAACCCAGAACACAGCCATGTTCGCACTCACCGCAGTGAGAACTTCAAATCCTAACATAACTGAGATCCATCTCCACACAGCAAACATATTCAATTCATTTATCTGGGGCAGACATTCAACAGCATTTCAAGTACCAGAGTGGATTTGGTAAAGTTGGGGACGTGAAGCTTGACAAGGCGTATCTGAGGAACATATGCAAGAGTTTATTAATGTCGATAAGAGGTGACACTCTAAAATTTAGAGTGTAACCTCTTACATGTATTTCTGTTAATTTAGAGTATAAATGAACAGAAATACATGTGAAATGCCAAAGAAGAAATGCTGTATAGGATTAGAGACTTTCGCGGCGAGTACAATCAATAAAATCTTCTCGGGCAATCAGCCGCGTTAACTGGTTACCGTAGTAAACCGACGTTTCGGGAACTAACTCTGTTCCCATCATCAGGGTTGGTTCCCGAAATGTCGGTTTACTACGGTAACCAGTTAACGCGGCTGATTGCTCGAGAAGATTTTATTGAAGAAATGGCGTAATTTTGTCTTAAATACCGGGCTAAAACTACACACAACAGTGGGCTGTACATGATTAATTTGACGGAGTCATGGGCAGAGAACTGATATATGCAGTAAAACTACCTTCAACGCGGATTCGATTATACACGGTCTGAAAAAAAAGGCTGTAGTAGCATACGAAAACTACCGCTGCTACTTAAAAAGGTAAAGGCAGTTTAGCTTTTGTGTATCTATTAGAGTAGAGAGTTTGCTTTATTTTATTCAGAACATGTAAGAGTGCAAATATTCAGCTCAACTGTCATCCCACGATTTCTTCTTCACATTGTCGACATTTTAGTAAAATGGCGACTCAGTCCGAGTAAAATAAACCGAATGGAAAGTTTTTATGGAACTTCCTCCAAAACCACTACTGAATATTGATGATATATTTTGTGAAACTGAACTCGAGCACATAAGACGCCGTCTCGGGTCGAGTCGCCGATTTACTGCCAAGTCAACAGTGCTCCGAGTTGCCGCTTTCGGAATTGCGTCATTTCTCCCACAAGCAATAAACATTTTTTGAAGTTCTGGTTTTAGGGGTGTAGGTTCTATTTCTGAATGCCCTTTAGACTTTCTTAAATAAATATTTGAAACTGCTCAGATAGTTTGTGTTTAATCTGGATACTTCAGCCCCGAAGATGGAGACTCTACATTTCTCCGAAACGATGGTATCCACCGCCATGAAAACCTCAAATCACAAGCTGCATACTATCTGACGCAACGTCGACAATCATGACAGTACATTTCTATTACGGCGAATCTGAGGTTTGCTTACACACTCATTTATACAGCCAGACTGAATAAGATTCTCGGTATGTTGATGAAGCATTAATCCATGTACACAATAATAAAACTATATTTCAGTTCAATCACATGCTTCAATCAAGTACGACAGTCAAATTCTATCACTCCAGAAAATGTTTCATGAAAACTGAGACGTTTCAGAAACTGTACTGATTATGACATTACAGGGCATTAATCCTCTAGTTGTCAATTTCCGTTTTGATGTCATTCATAAGGACGCTAATTCCGTAGCCACATTTTGTAGCTGGACGATGGCAGTCCGTGGAGATGTTATTACCACTTACACATACAGGCATACCTCGTTTTATTGCGCTTCGCAGATATTGCGGGGTTTTTTTTATTACAAATCGAAGGTTTGTGGCAACCCTGAGTCGAGCAAGTCTATCGACGCCATTTTTCCAACAGCATGAGCTCACTTCGTGTCTTGTGTCACATTTTGGTAATTCTCGCAATGTTTTTTAGACATAACGCTATTGCACACTTAATAGACTACAGTATAATGTAAACATAACTTTTATATGCACTAGGAAACCAAAAAATTCGTGACTCGCTTTATTGCGGTGGTCTGGAACCGAGCCCGCAATATATCCGAGGTATGCCTGTACATGCACGCGTACACATATTATGCATGCATAAATACATGCTCTTCTGATAACCAGTCATTTTAACAGATGTAGGTTGCGACCTCGAGAGTTCTATTAACGCAAATTAAAAAGGTCTGCTGTCGCCCACGGCTATTTGGTGTCAATATCAAGTTGTTAAAAACTGTCATCTCGTGAGGTAGGAGTAACAATATTCATGGAAACCTTCCAATCTCGGGAAACACTCTGCCGATTCATTTACTCGGTCAAGAGCTTCGAGAAGGCCTTCATCGCCCCTTAAATGTGAAGTGATCTGCCGGTCTGAGTCACTCCAGAGGCTACAGGAGGTTGAGAATCTCTTGCAGCCCTTCAGACAAAGCAAAAACATTAAACACTTAGCTCGTCATTAAATAGAAACTTCCGGCTTGTTTTTAGGGAGCTGTTGCATGTCTTGCACAAAGAACGTGTCTTATTGTGGTTTATTTAACGATGCTGTCAGTAGCTGAAACTACTTAACAGCCAGTCCTACGTAAATCCCGGCGCCTGGTCGCCATTGCGCCCAACATTTTTACGACAAAAACAGAATTTTGTAGAACTTCCCGAATATTATTCTGATGGTTTCATATCTTTTAATATTATTATGTAACATTTTCGATTTCACGCCATGTAGTTCCGACTCCGTCCTGCAGGTTGCGGGTTAACAGTAGATTTGGTAATAGTGTAAATTCATAATAGTATATGCAGTGTAAATTATAACAAATGGCGTGGTCATTGTTTCTTGTGGATTTTTATGGAGGGATCACTTGAGAAGCAACCAATTAGCACGATCGAGTGACACTGGATTAAGAAGGCTGGATTTAAATGGCCCGAGAGTGGGTTTTGGTTTAACTGGTTTTAACAGTGTACTGTACAGTTTCCAGTTCTTATTTATTCTATCCGTCTTTCTCTGTTATGTATTCTGTCATTGTTTCGCCTTTAAAGGATATAATACCACCGTCGAAAAACACACGATGTATTTGTCCTCTTCGTCAGTAACATGTGTTAGCTCCTTTTGAGGGTTGGCACAGTGTTACATTAAACGACGCACTTGGAATACATCTGACTCGGGTTTTAGCCCGGGTCGAAGTTAGAAATAAATCTGACAAGCATTTAAGTTGCTATGATGAACACGTTTTGCAATTAGAAGTTAAAATGCTACATCCAAACATGTGAGTAGAATATATTACAAAGTTTACCAAGAGTATAAGATTGATAAATGTCTCCTGAAATGTAAGTACTTGCCTATGAATAAGAAAGAGGTGTTTGATAAGAATGCGTTAGTTTGTTCGAAAGCTCTTGTGATGCGTACCCGCGCTGTGAGCCTATTCTAACTCACAAATAAGGAAATCAGACCAAAAATAGGGTTTATAAACGGATTTGATAGCTGTATTTCCATTGTGGGCAACATTTTCAACACCTACAATACTTACGAAAAAACGAAACCAGAAAAGCAGTATTAAATAACAGATTGAACATGTACTTGGAACAGCCACGTATCACAGGGATTAAAAGTTATCATATTTCAATTTCGATAACAATTGGACAACACTAACGTACACTTTACACGAAGACCTAAATGCGTTTATGCACGCGGAAATGATTTGATGGCGAACCCGTAGGCTACCTTGGTTGCCACGGTTACTTCGGAATGTGCGCAACAACGTTGGAGAATCCTCCATGATGACGTCACACAGCCAGAGACACCTTGCCCACGCAAACATTTGCCCTGAAAACTCTGACATTCTAACGCCATTCATAGATGTCGAGGGTCAAGTTATGGCAAACGCGAAAGAATTATTACGACATGCGTACATTTACGTACAATGCAGCCAGTCGGAGGTCTTAGGTGCGTAAGGTTTTGGATTTCTCGAACATTGATACAGCGGTTTGAACTCCGCTCGGTGCTTGGATGTATATTTGCATTTTATTCATTGCCCTGAACAATGATGTGACAATCAGTTCAGGAAACCTACTGAAAGTCTAACAGTTTAATTGAAGTAGAGGCACCTAGAGACCTAACTACGAAGCTAGAATTGACATGCACAAAATTCAAAAATTTACGGTAAATTTTAAGCAGAAAAATTAAACGTACTCTCATAAAACCGAAAATATTATTCGATAAAATAATTACATAAAATTATAAGTGATTAAGTGCTTGATTAATGGAACAAATTGTAATATATTAATTAATTTTCGAATTATTTCGCGACGCCTTATCATACAGCGTCGGTGCTTTGGATGATTATGAATAATTAAAACGGTGAAGTGGAGAAGAGAGATCGTGGCCTTCTTTATGGTGCTGGTCCAGCATTTGGCATTAGAGAACGAGGGCTCACGAACGACCTCGCTCTCCTTAACGGTCCCCTGAGCCAATATTTGAAACCGGGACCTCCCGAATTAGAAGCAGGAGTGCTAATCATTCAACCGCGACGTTCAGTTTTTTTTTTAGTATTACTTCTAACTAACGCCTATTCAATCTTCGACAATTCCCCCTCCACGAAGTAGCAAAAACCGGCGTGGAATAACTCTATACTGTATAAGATTTGAGGTTTTCACAGCGGTGAGTATGAAGATTTCTGTCTTCTGGGTTGTTGCGCTGTGTAGTCTGGTCGATGTTAACTAACGTTTCAGAGGTCATACTGCCTCCGTCATCAGGGCGATGAGTATGAAGATTTCTATCTTCTGGGTTGTTGCGCTGTGTAGTCTGGTCGATGTTAACTAACGTTTCAGAGGTCATACTGCCTCCGTCATCAGGGTAGTATGACCTCTGAAACGTTGGTTAACAACGACTAGACTACACAGCGCAACAACCCAGAAAACAGAAATCTTAACTCTACACTGCTGGAATCTGCATTAACTGACTTGAGTAAATCAAAGTAACCTCATTCCGTCAGTACGACAGCAGTCTACTGGATTCGATCCGCCGATCTTCACTGTAGGAAGCGACACGATGTGACATGTGATTCAAAGATTAATTGGAGCGTGTCTCTTCATTGCGTTTCTACAAAGCTTCATTGAACTAGAATTAAGACGTCGATCAGGCGGACAGCTGTGTTTGTTAGACGGGTTCCCCATAAACAAATCGGTTATGTAAAGACCTAGACTACTTTTTGTTCCCACCACAAATATAGCTCTTAAGACTGTACCATGCAAAATCCATCTGGTTAAACGGTTATATTTTTATTTTGTTCAGATGCCTTTACATTAACTGTGAACTTCGAGTAGCAAAAGGCGAACTCCAACACACATTTAAAATGACACATCAAAACCTCAAATATATTATATTCGGGAAATGTTTATTGTCATTCAATTCAGAATCTGTCTTCCCGACAAATATCTAAAAATGTAAATGTTCCAATAATTTTCCGCGTGGGGTCTCTCACATCAGGCCTAAGGGAAAAATATACAGACATACCTCGAAGATATTGCGGGTTAGGTTCCAATCCACCGCAATAAAGCGAGTCATACGAATTTCTTGGTTTCCCAGTGCATATAAAAGTTATGTTTACACTATACTGTAGTCTATTAAGTTGGCAATAGCATTATGTCTAAAAAAAACAATGTGCATACCTTAATTAAAAAATACTTTATTGCTAAAAAATGTGACACAAAGACACGAAGTGAGCACATGCTGTTGGAAAAATGGCGCCGATAGACTTGCTCGACGCAGGGTTGCCACAAACCTTCAATTTGTAAAAAAACGCAATATCTGCGAAGCGCAATAAAACGAGGTATGCCTGTAGATTGAGGATAGGTAGTGATTTTTTTTTCGGTTGTGTCGCCCTGTAGTCTTGCAGCGAGTTAATAACGAAACACGACTACACAACCCAGAAGAACACAATCCATTTCTTCCACCGCCGTGGAAACCTCAAATCTAACAGAGGCGTGACGGTGTTCCAGAACAAGATGCTGGGGAGAATATTAGAGTCTAGGAAGAAGGAAGCAACAGGGAACTGGAGAAAGCTGCATAATCATTCGTTAATTAAGCTCTCTGTACAGGAGACTGTCCAATCTAACACCGGTGTTTTTCTGTTCACAGCTGCAATGATTCTATCTTAGCGGCGCCACAGAAGTTACATCATAAGGAGTTTCGTGATTTGTATTCTTCACCAGATGTTACTACAGTGATCAAACAAGGGGCATAATCAAATGGGACATGCAGCACGTATTGTAGAGAAGAGAAATGATCAGATAATTTTAATCGGAACAGCTGAACGGTAGAGACAGTGCAGCCTCGTCCTAGATGAAAGGATAATATTAAAATGGGCTTAAAGAAAAAGGTTAAGAGGGCGTGGATAAATGTTCATCTGTCACAAAATATGAACCAGTTGCGAGCTCTTGAAAACGGTAACGAGAATTTCGGTTCTATAAAAGGCGGGTAATTTCTTGATCAGCTGATTAACTATCAGCTTCCCAAGAGGAAATGTATCCATGTCAGGTGGGTCCCTTGTTACCATGGCATGGCGCGTCCTCAGGTTGCGGATGGAGGAGAAGGCCTTCAGATATGGAGGGTAGTTGTGAATATGTTGAATAAGCAGTCGCAGACAGCCGACAAGGGGTGGGTTTAATACAGACATTTGTATAGTGTAAGGTCCAGCCACATTTTTAAAATACATATTTCCTACACCTGACCCCGTTCATTGCCCTGTCACAAACACTGTGGAGGCCAACTGTCAAGGTTCAGACCAGGGGAGAAAGAAATCTCGTTTGTTTGCGTGAAATGTGTTGGTCGAGGTATGGGACGGAGGGCTGCCAGCCGACCTTTTTGCGAAGTTACGCCGCTAAGGTCCAGTGGGCTTATTCAGCTGAAATTTAGTAACAGATGTGGCTTATACTCTCACACCCCACAATCATGACGAAATCAGTGACGTCATGATGTCAGTGGCAGCTAAGAACCAATCCCGGGATCAGGATCAACTCCTGAGGACAACGATCCCAAGCCAGGCGACGTTTCGGCTCACAGTAACAAAAGTTGTTTCGAAAGAAGGATGTAATTTTATTCTTCAGCCATACAAATCCTAAAAGTGACTTGGGAAACTAAAAATAATAAGATAATAAAGTACTATGGTAGGCTAACAGAACTGAAATACAAAACTTGCATTATCAGTCGACTAACAACCCCATCCATGATAATGGGCACACAGATAAGAAAGACTGACAACGAAAAGAAACCATTTTCTTTCTCCATAAACAGCTTTGAAAGAAACACGGGGACACTGACAGACTGACTGGCATTAAAATCAAGGATTCAGTCAGTACTGTTAATATTAAATCCCACCTCAGCCAATTCAATTCAATTAGCATCACCATAACTTATATATTTGAAGTCACTTTAACATTTTCAACAAACCTACGTCTTATTGTCTGCTTTCAAAGACGTTTTACAAAATGTAGCCTTTGTACGTACATCTACATGCCCAGCCCATTGTCATCACCAATACTTAGATATCCGAACGATGCGATGGGAAGATTATAAATCACAAGATTCCTCGTTATCTAGCTACCTCCAAACAAATGTTTTACCTCTTTCTTATCGAATACTAACATATTTATAAGTCATTTTCAATATTTTTCAAAACATAAAGCATCACTTAAAGCCTGACTCCATGCAAAAGAGTCCTTGTTGAAAAGCTAACTGTTCCTCACTACGTCAAGGATTTCCAAGTTTTTTATGGAACCAGAATGCCAATTACCACGTCCGCAAGAGCCAGCCTTCCTTGATATAGAATTCAATGTTACTGTGACTACGATGCCGCTGAGCTTAAAACAGCTACAAAATTTTTAGCTGAAGCAAAACATGTAATCTGAAGCTTTCGAAGCGACTGACTTTAATAAAATCTTCTCAGCTATCGGCTGTCACTCAGTTAAAAATCGACGTCGATTTCTCCCAACCGACACGGCTGACAGCCCGAGATAATTTTATCAAGAAAAATGTATGTTTAACAAAACAAAAGCACGCAACCAAGCCATCAGTTTATAAGCCAATCAAGACGCAGAGGGCTGGTTTGCACCGCTGGGACTAATTACAGAAAATCAGATAAAATTATAAGCTCCAGCGTATGGTTCTCCCATTTTATGGCCTTCTGTAACAGTAAAACATCAATGGCATCAAATACAGAAATTTAAGGGCATTTACTTTCATACGGATAACACTGTTTTACCTAGTAAGAGTATTTGCGGATTATCGCTGGAGGCAAACTGATTTAGAAGAACACAGAGTCGTCCTTAAATGTCTGGCCAAACTTTGGGAGCGTGTTCTACCAACTGTAAGGATAAAAGAGGTCAAAAAGACACAGGTTCGGAAATTATTCCCGTCCGAGTTCTAACCCTTCAAATCTGTACATAAGATAAAGTAGTCAAAGTGACTTTTTAATTACAACGAACTCTTCTTGGGCTACCAGGATACCCTGAGGACGAACACGAAGGTGGTTGTCGAAACACTGGTATTTTCTCCATTAAATCACCTTATATGGTTTGTAGCCAGAAAATAATTCATTATACTTAGACGCCGTAAAAGCTTAAGATCATACACGACTTTTTAATTATTATCATATCTGAAATTTATTCACGTCTGCAAATAAGTCACTTTATTTCTGCCACCTCAGCGTTCAAATAATGATGATTCATTATCTCGGTACCACGTGAACACTAGTACTATTACTGTTATCGCTTTCTGCTGTCGTCTAATGGGGATGTGTTTACGTCTTCGACAGTACATGTGGCGACACTACGAGGAGTGTGTCATTGCTCAAGGAGGTCACGTACGAGGTGCGATCGAAAGGTTTCCAGACTGCGCGTATAAAAACCCGTACACTTATCTCAGGTATTAAATTCATCCATCACCCTCGAAGTAGTTCCCCTGGGAGTGAACACAACGATCCCAGCGCCGCTGCCAAGCCTGGAAGCATCCCTGGAAATCTTTCTTTGTCAGCCTGTCAAGCACCATCTGCGATTCTGCCTGAATCTCTTCTATCGTCTCAAATCTCCTTCCCTTTAGCTGAATTTTCATCTTTGGGAAGAGGAAGAAGTCACACGGAGCTTAGAAAGGAAGTTGGGGTCGGTTCTTGCAAGATCTTTGAGCTCCTGACAAACGAGAAGTCGATTCTGCTTCTGGTCCTCTGACAGGATGCGTCGCATGTGGAGTTCTTCCTTTAGAATCAGCTGACAGGTCCCATAGCCTATCCCAACAATGTCGCACAAGTCGTTGATGGTACGACGTCGATCTTCGTAACTTTTTCGGGCGTTGTGCTCGAAGATGGTCGTCCAGAACGCTCGTCATCATCGACAGAGGTTCGGCCGGCCCTTTTTAAAACGTGAATGCCACACAAAAGTTTGCGGACTCCCCAAATGTTTGCTTTAGCATTTCATAGGTTTCCGTAGCGGTTTTGGCGAGTCTTTGGCAAAATTTGATGCACACGCGCCATTCCGAAATCGCAGGAGGGTCGGTGTAATGCACTACCAAAACGCCCGTAACTAAGAAACAAATGCTAATTCGATGATGCCGGCTGGCACACTGATTCACTATGAATGTAGGCCGCACCCCCTAGCGGCAGAAGCTCGTACTACATCCGGTTCGCCCGCTATTGACACAGTCTTGAAACTTTCCGATCGCACCTCGTACTACACTTTCTCTGATGTGCAAATTTTAAGGGCTATAACTGTGTCTTTTCGACATTTTTCATCCTTATAGTTAGTAGAACACGCTCCCAAAGTTTGGCCACAAATTTCAGGACTACTCTGCATACTGTACGCTCATCTTTTTCGCTTTAGCCTTTCGTAACAGCTTTACCCGTTCCACGCTTGGATTCGGCACAAGGTCCAGAATATGATCACGAATGTTTCAGTGTGTCTTCTGAATTATTATAGCACGGTCTGCTGAGCTCAAAAAGCCTTTAAGAACTGCCACGAATATCTGGATCAAGTATTTTGTCACTTACTGCAAACAACAATCACTGAAAAGGGTAAACAGACACGCATTTCTTTGTTAGTATTTCATGTACAAAATATGTAGTTATGTCAGGTTAGGACGCAATGTTTTAAATGTTAATACAAAAACGAACAGAGACCGGTTGCATAATCTTACCACAGCAGCTGACTCTGACCTTGTCACTTCCTGTCTTCGCTTCTGGGTAAGAAGAAAACCACTAAAAATTGTCGCATGCTCATGATAGCTGGAGCCAAGATTTTTATACAATCCAACTTAATTACCAAGAAAATATCTCGATATGGTGCATTATATTCAAATAAAAAAAACGCTTAAAAATTTCGAAGTCCAAAACATGTAAGCGTACATTAGCGTCATTCTATACAGTCGTAAGTTCCTTACATTCGTCCATGTTTGGCTTCTCTCTTTTAAAAGAATAAATTAAATAAAAGTAAAGCTGTGCCGCTATACACCATGCGGGCGCTTGGGGGGAGAGGAGGTACAGCTCCTACTCATTCTTAACCTCGGCCACTAGATAGGGGTGAGTGGTCAGCCGGCCGCGCTTTACCCCCGGGCAAGGACCCCGGTACCCATTAGACAGGAGACTGGGTGAGCCCCAAAGCCGGTCTGGACACAGGGGCTAGAAGAAAAATCCTCTGCCCCTGGCAGGGATCGAAACCCGGTCGTCCAGTTCATAGTCAACCACTATACTGATTGAGCTACACCGGCGCCAGTGATTTTCTCTGCCTTCCAAAAAAACAATTTTGGTATCAGACATGAAAAAGACAAAGATCCCAACAATTGTGCCTAATTAAAAACATGAATTAATGTTAATGACTTTTCCGAGACGTGGAACTAGGTTCTCACAAATACTAATTTCAATTGTGCATCTGTGTATTATTTAACGATATTTTTCTAAATTTCCGCACGGAGCTCACACCAATGCAATCCGAAATGAAACGTAATATTCGAAAGAGAATGTGTAATTATGTTTGTCTGTAAACCAAATGCGGTCTAGCAACTTTCGTTAGTGAGCGAAAAGTAATTATCAGTATTATCATCCACATCACCACTGTATTATTTGTGTAGAACTGGCGAGACTAGAATTGCGAGGGAAGCAGACATTTTATTTTCCGTTATTTGTTGTTAATTGGCATCTGATTTAAAGATCCCGTGTTCGAACGTGACTGAAGACAGACTTCATTTGCAAAAACACATACTATACTAGCGTTTTTGTTTCTTAAAATATACCAATTGCTTATATAAAGTATAAATTAGCATTTTAGCCCTTGAAAGGGGCGTTTCCAGGAGCTGGTATCTTTAATAATATGTCCAAAATCCCTCAGCGTCAACCACGTATCCCATACCTCAGCAGTTATAATTTTTTATAACATGTTTATTTGAACATTCAGTTCCTGCCACACCAAAACCACTTCAAGGATCAATTGGTTAATGCTGGTTAGGGAAACATACGTATTTATACTGAGAATCATACTAAGCCCATAAACTGTGCACAGTCGGTGATTAGTAGAGCTTTACAGGTCCAACGCATTTGTCATATTGTCTATTTGAAATGAAGGGGGGAAATCAAGTTGTAGGCCGACAACCTGGCGTAATATCTGGTTCACGATATCCGTTTACTGCGTTCTGCTAGTCATGGAAACTCCCAGACTCTACCCTCGGCGACTTGTCTACACGAGATTTACATGGGTTTTGCGTTAAATCGCACCTTCACGCAAACCACAAACATTTTCTAGTAAAGTAACTTTTTCCGTATACTTTATCCCTTTCATTTTATCTAACTTTAAATAACCTACTCACTATCACAATTATTATCACATCTCTTTAAACACTCATCTAAATAAAGTCCTGTTTCAAATGGCTACTTCATCCGTGCTTGTACAGAAAACGTCATAATCCCAAGACCATGATTAGGCCTGATGCCGTGTTAACTCGGCGGTATGCATGGAACACACATCGCAAGGGGACCAAGTGCGTGGGCGACTTGCTGTCTGGAGCTGCATCCACACGACACTGCCAGTCGATACACTGACCGTGAGGTCGATAACGGACGGGGGCGAAGACAAATGCCTATCACCCAGACTCGTTTACCGGTTCTTCTCCTTATATCGACATGAACCTCGTTGTCCTGTCCCTGTGTTAACGTCTGTTTCTTGAACTTCCATATTCCGTTACAAAGGGCGTCTACTGTTTTCTCGACACTACATTGTTTTTGTTCGCCTTGAAAGTCAACCGCCTACAAAAACACCTTCAATTTGGGAGTAATTAATGGGGTGGGATGCTTAATGATACTTTTGAACGGTTTACAAACAGGTCGGTGTAAAATGTCCTTGACTCCACCAAACATAAACTCCGATATCCGGTGCATTATGTATTTTATTCAGTACCCGCCCTGTTTAACTGGTTCACTTGACGGAGGTGTCCTCGAGAAGCTAATAAATAATCTTTTCTAAGCTGTTCAGCTTTTTAAAAACCCCTAAGTTTCCTTTCAGACTTCACAACAGCCGTATGAGTCCAATTTACACCCACCCATAAGATCCATTTTAATATTATCCTCCCATCCTTAATTCGGTGCCCCAAGTGGTACCTTCTCTTCAGGTTTTCCGGCCAAAATTTTGAACGTGTTTCTCTTCTTCCTCGTGAGTGTTAATACCTCGCCCACCTCCTCTATATCATCTTAATAACATCTGGCGAAGGACACAAATTATGAAGCTCTTCATTGTGCGATTTTCTCTACCCTCCAGTCACTTCATCCCTGTCAGATCCAAATACTCGGGTGAGTAGACTGTTCTCCAACACCCAGCACCCTACACCTTACGCCTGTGTCGTTCCCTTCGTGTGAGAGACCAAGTTTCAAAACCATACAAAAGAAAGGGTAGGCCTAAAATTAGAACTTCGTGAATTTTAAATTTCACGTTTCAACATAACAGACGGGAAGACAAAAGACCCTGCAGTGAATATTACCCAACATTCTCTGAACTCAATCTGGTCTTAGTTTCTTAGTAAAAGTTATTTTGGTTTGTTACCGTCGTTTCAAAATATTTAAATCTACCGAATTTTGGTAGGAATATTAGCCTAAGGACAAATGAAAGGGACTCTTCTACAGAACTGCTGTTGCCTATTTTGTACAAAGTTACTGTAAATCGTGTAAGATTTGAGGTTTTCACGGCGGTGAATGAATATTTCTGTCTTCTGGGTTGTTGCGCTGTGTAGTCTGGTCGATGTTAACCAACGTGTCAGAGGTCGTACTGCCTCCGTCATCAGGGCGATGAGTATGAAGATTTCCGTCTTCTGGGTTGTTGCGCTGTGTAGTCTGGTCGATGTTAACCAACGTTTCAGAGGTCATACTGCCTCCGTCATCAGGGCGATGAGTATGAAGATTTCTGTCTTCTGGGTTGTTGCGCTGTGTAGTCTGGTCGATGTTTACCAACGTTTCGGAGGTCATATTGCCTCCGTCATCAGGGCGATGAATTCATCATGTAAATCATTTTGTAGTACGCTAATTAGTGTAGTATTAATGTTCATCCGATATCAGTAACTGTCGTAAAATGCACATACAATATCTAAAACCTACATTTTAACTATAACAACAAAACGATAATTTTTGGGATTTTTCTCAATCCTTGGGTACGACTGAATCGTATAATACATGAGTCAACTGAAGAAATTATTGACTGACTTGTAAACTGTTTTAACCTCGCCGTGTACGCCGCAAACATTACGTAACATAAAATTAAACGTGAGACTAATTACTTTGTATACAAAGCAGCTGTGACTTGTAACATTATTCCAAGATACTGACCTCGTACAGACAAATAAAAAACCACTAAAACTACAAACAGGATATCGGATTCCCTAAATAAATTCGACTGGATTTATTCCGAATACAAGTCAGACACTTGCTGCTAAGGTAGCCTGCGCGATCCGTGTATTAAAATACGTAGAATTATAGTAACTACTAAGTCAGGAGGATTTGGAATGTCCTTAAATTCAAAACAGCGCGTCACCGGTGCCGTAAACCTATTCGATGTTTTGGTTTACAACCACGAATTAATTATTTACTGTCCAGCAAACAAGTATTAGAGTACCGAAACAGAAATGTTGAAGCACTGACAAACCTACGTCAACATTGCTACATTCAATCCAAATCAACCACAGATCGTACATAAAACCAGCTTCCACGTGGAGACACTGTATACTGTAAACTGGTTATTACTAGGGCAAACGAAAACACGCCTTATTTTAAGAAAATAAACACGTAAACGCTCGGAAAGGCTTGAGGAAATCAGGAAGAATCGAGTGGGACTGAACCTTGGGTTTTCAAATATGACAAGAACAAACTAGAAAATGAGCTACGAAGTGTATTGATGAATTCTTCAAACAGGTTCAATTCATTTCTGACACTTAGTTTGGAGGCTAAAGAATTTACAGAATGGGAGACCTATTCTGATTCAGTCTGCTGAGACAATATCGTGTCTAATTTTACATTTGTCTAAACACTTGATAACGGCGACTGAGGTAACCCCTTCGAGGTATGGTGGATAGGAAAGAAAATGGTTCATCAGCCAGGCAACATCTTATTCATCTCATACAATACCATTTACCTGAGAAAAGGATTTATAACGAAGACAAATATTGCAAATAAGTTATTTTGTGTAAGATTTGAGGTTTTCACGGCGGCGAGCATGAAAATGGACGTCTTCTGGGTTGTAACGCTGTGTAGTCTGGCAAGAGTATACCAACGTTTCAGAGGTACTTTTTGTCTCCATCGTCAGGACGATAAGTGAGCGAGAGAGAAATCGGTTTGAGATCCTTTGTCGGAACAGTGGAGATCAGGTGTTGTGGTTAACGAGGATTCGGTGAGGATATTTTCTAGAATTGGAGTAGATTGCTTCAGTAAAGTGTTTTCGGTCCACGGAGGGACTTGCTTAGTGAATCTGCCTGATGCGAGGCATTGACCGCGTTCCTTGGAGCTTCAAATATTTTATCTCCAGAATACTGAAACCTAAATATAAGTAGCTCGAAAGAGCACTTCATCGCCGCAGCTGACTAAGACAGCTACCCAGACGTCCTGCAGACATCGGTTTTTTGTTTGCGTAGTTTCTGGGATTTATTTTCAAGATCATATCTTATTCAAGCAGTAGACAGATTTTAAAGGAACTTGGTATGGTACCCAAACTTAATCATCACCGAAACTACCATAAATACTCACAAGTTAAACCTATCCTGATGAAGTTCGATCTCGTATATCCAAAAAAATTTGTTCCATAGAAAATATTCTTTAATCGGCTTTGTCACCGAAGCGATATCTTTCTATGAGATTTCCCAACCATAATTCTAAACTAATTGTTTGACTTGCACGATTTATATTGTCCAGTGACAGAGACTGCCTCTATCTAAGCGATCCAACAGAGTAGGTATCTCTCACCTGAAGACGGAGACAGAACCAGCCTCCGAAACGTCGTGGTTTTAAAGACAGACGATGGAAAAAGTCCTGACAATGAATAGTTTTGACGTAAATACGTCTATAAGGAAGAGTCATTCGGCAAAAAAGGGGAACGAAAAAGGGGAACGAAAAAGGGGAACGAAAAAGTGGAACCTAGGAAACGTCGTGTTTACTCGGCATTGTTGTTACCTATAAAACATCACATTACCTTACCTTACATTACATTACCTTACCTTACCTTATCTTACATTACATTAAAATACATTACTTTACATTACATTCAGCTACCACAGACCCATTTTAAGCGTAACTAATTCAAGTTAAATAAGCAATGTCTTAATCAAACTTTACGCAATTGTAAAGCATGTATATAAAGGAAATATTTAGAATAAAGCCAATATATAAACTTCCTTTCCGTATAGACGTATTTACGTCAAATTCTCCGGAACCGTGGTTCCACTGTCACTTTTTTAGTTTTAATTTTTTGAAGTACAGCCATTATTGAGAAGCAAATAAGCGCTCAGCCGATCAAGAAATTCTCCAAATCACATCATATATTCCTCCTGCACACTACCTCTCCAGCCTACCTCAACTTCTCTATTTTAATCACACAAATACTAGTGAAAATCACACTTTCTGAACCACTTTTTTTCAGCGTTAGCATTTAGATGACTGACAAAAGCGGGCCAATATAGAAAATGTTTGTACGTCCCCAACTCTTTAAGCATAGTACCACCTACTTTAACATTAAGTATCTCCGC
Source organism: Zootermopsis nevadensis (assembly GCF_000696155.1). The sequence continues at coordinate 309,843 of NW_019059776.1, read as the reverse complement.
ATTCTGTCCAAGGAATGTACTTATGGGTATCTTATGTTTCTCAGAATAAGCACTGGTGATATGGCTACACAAGTGATGCAAATGTGTTGTTTTAGGTACATGAACCGAATTTTTAAAATGATTAAGTCAGCTTTCGCAGATCAACCAAACCTTTTAAGTTACCGGCTGGGAAGCAGTCTAGAAACTTCAGAACAAACGATAAAATTGATATTAATTCAATATATACAGCTATACAGCATTATATAAGCCTGAGCTACCTTGTAACATTCAGAGCTATATGTACGAAACTTTCACACATAATCGACTGCAGAAAATTTTAAAATAGTAACCGAGGTGACTACAACATTCCTCTATGAGCTAACTCCGTTCATATTCGTGGCTAGAAGAATACGATGCTGCAGTACATGGACGGTGGTATTTTTCTAAACGAACTCTAGTTGTATATTCCATATGACTAATATATCAACTGGTACCAGTTAATGACACAGTCAGAAAATTGAATTTAAAATCAAATCTCAGCACTGCGATTGCTCGTAGCTGCAGGCCAATCCACGCGATAAGTGCTGCACTTACACTTCGGAAATTGCACATACGTAAGTCAATTTCCGATACAGTTTTCAAACTGCAGAGACTGCAAATTAGGCCTAACAGCTATGCCCGTCAATTATCCATCTATTAAAAACACGTTCCAGCAGACTTGGTCGAAACGTTGATAACGCATACAAGACTGGATCAACAGTGGGAAAAAAAAGCAATGTGTTACAGAATTTGATGGTTAAATCGGATTTTCTCTATCACTGAATACCACAACATTGAGTGCCATGAAGTGTTCAGCAACATTTTGAATTCAAACGTATTTCTACACATTTAACGATAACACAATTGTGGTTAATAAACCCTGCGCTGTCATCTTACCAGCTAATGCTGCTCTGAACTATGAGTCGCGGGATTCTTGTAAGAAGATAATTCCAGAAGTCTCATTCAGTTAGAAAGAACGAGTTTTAAATTGTGCTACAGCAAAACAACTGCATCTTACACCGAAACGTCTTGGTCGAATCGTTATAACTCCTATTCGTTTTCGGAAGATTCTCGAGTCTCGGTACGATAAATTGTTGTCCCGAGTAAGAAGTTTCATGGTTTCACTCAGTCCGTAATGGTGTAGGGATGATATTTTAAAATATCCCACGATCACTTCCTTTCCTCCTATTCACAGTCATCCAAGCGATTTACATACAGATTGATTCGATATTAGACGCACAAATTTTAGTGGTGAGTTGTACATCCAAAACAGTGATACAATTTCATATAAGCATGGGTTTTCAAATCCTTAGTTTTCAAGTTACGGTCCTTCGTAGAGGCTGGAATTTGAGGGATAAAATTCCTGGTAAACATAACCAACGGCCGTATACACGCCTCACAGTAATGGCGCATATTGTCATTACCTAAACTTCATTAGCAAACAGAGAATTAAAAGTTCGCCAGATACAGCCAGTCAGTTTAAATGATTCAGTAATCCTGTTCTAGTTCGCTTACATTGAGGAACAACTGAAATAATTTTAACAGCTATTCAAAATGAGTAGCCTGCTCATTTTGGTAGCGAAATGCGAAAACTAAAATCACATACCAATGCGTCAGAAATTTCATCTCTTCCCCTTGGTTTTTATAGGAGGCTTCACATTACCGGTCACAGTGGCCGCGCTTGAACAATGGGACCGTGGGTTCGAATCCCACTCAAGGCATGAATGTTTGTAGGCGTCTTTCTTTCTTGTGCTGTCCTGTGTACAGGTAGAGGCCTTCCGACGGGGCCGATCCCTCGTCCAAGGAGTCCTACCAGATGTATAAATAGATTAAGTGACCTCCAAGAGAGGCGGCCAATTCCCACACAGGGTTCCAGAGCCACAGATGATGATGAATAGCGTAATATAATGAACTTATTAAATATTCATAAAAGCTGCAAGCAAATATTTCTGTCGTCTGCTTAATTACGAGTTTCCGTGCTAACATCTGTAACTGCGTTATTTTTCTTTCGCATTTACTTAATTTAAATAACAGACATAAGTATATCTACTCGAAAACATAAAAAAGTATGAAAAGTAATGTGAACATAGCTCAAATATGAGTAAGTAAATACATAATAAAATTAAATGCAGTGCATAAAAATAATTTACGTCATATAAATAATAATAACGCGTGCATACACACACATATGCATACATATTTATAGAATGTATGTACATGCATACAGTAGGATACGCACGTGGTCTACACACACATAATACACAAACATACGTTTAAAATAACATGATTCGAAGTGTCACGAAATACTGAACTATAAATTGGTGCAGTGTTCCACCTGCGTTCGACGCAAGTCTGCGGAACACTGATTTATAGTGCGACGCGGCATACAAAATATCGAGAAGCCGTGAGTTAAAAACTAACTTGTTTTTAATTTCAGGCATTTTTCGTTATCTGAAGAATTTGCACAACTTTGCTTCGGTAAAGAGGGGCATACATTTGTTGATATTACGCTCACATGCGTTGTTAAATTTGGACAATGTATCAAGAAATCATAAACCAACCAAATTAGTGGAGCATTTACTTTTCACGTAATAAATTTACATAAATACAGACCAGAAGCTTACGTACCCCAGTCAATACAAAGTATCAGAGCGAATAAATGTACAAGTTGACACCATGCTGACAGTAAATGCCTGTTTGAACAAGAATAATGAATGAACCAGGAACATGGTACAAAGCCGAAACCTAATAGTTGATATTTCCTATTCTTATGGGACCCGAAAGTCCACTTAGTTACACAAACGCCACTTACCGCTAGCCTGTAACTTTCACAAAACTAAAAAAATTTAAGTTTGTATTTGTCACTTTTCCACACACTAAGTGTTTATCGAAGTACGTGTTTCTTCAAGTTCGACGTGTCTACTTTACTGCACTAATGTCCAAAAGTAAGAATTCTGATAATTGTTATTAGTCTTTTTTAAAAATATTTTATTTGAAAGTGCCCGAGTTGATAAAACTTCTTAACTTTTTCTGGCACAACCAGATGCGATTTTGTGTGCAAGTGTTTTTATTAGTAACAGAGGACAAAAACTAGACATGCACATCCAACCTAAAGATGGGCGCATACGTCCAAAACATGTCGTTCGATTAACACTTAGAAAGTTTGTGTACAAGTGGTAAGCGAATAAATATCAAATATCAGGAGGGTATATATCGGGATGCAGTACCAAGTAACTGAAATGTTTTTAATCAGTCTCCTCTTCCCCTCCCTCTCCTCATTCCCATCAGGGTTTGGACCAACGACCCGTTACGATAAAATACAACAGACCTTTTTAAAAAAATCTGGCGTTTCTAAATTATAATTAGGATTACAACGAGAGGTCGTAGCGGGTAACCGACCCAACAGCAAGGAGGTTGGTTTTTTAACTCCCATGTCTATAAACTAAAAATAATTCTTTAAAGAAATGAAGACAATGAATTGGGCGTTGCTGGTCCGGTGTATAGGATTCTAGCTTGAAACATTTGAGGCAATAAAACACAGGTACTTTGTGGAAAAACAGACCTTTCTGAACACTGAATAAAGATACTGCATAGAATATAACTAAGAGCTAAACCTCAAACCGAACGTAGACGAGATGTTTATCTCGTTGCAGGCCAACAGACATGTAACTTTCTTTGCGCCTGGAAAACATCCCCCAAAGACGGCTTCCTCTGCAGCATCGTTTGCACGCAGATCTCCTATCGACAGCAAACAACGACTTCTACATTTGGTCTCATGCCCTGTCTGTGAGCAGCTCATAAGATGAAATGTTCAATGTATGAACAGCGGAAGCATTTCGATTAAATAACTCCATACTGTAACGGGAAAGAATATATCCAGCGAATCACTTCGCTGTATGCAATAAACGTCGCACTGAATTTATGTATCTGCACCACTACACTCATAAACTTAACCTATAGTAGCCGCCACTAAATAAATGTTTCAAGGTCATGGAACGAGTTCCTCCTCCCCCGCCCCTTACCGCCAAGCTCAATAGTTAGTCCACAGATCAGGAGAAAAGCCCTGCTAGGAATTTTATATACGCGCATGCGCAAGATTTCGCGGTGAGTGACGATCGATCCTAAAAGCATTTGATCCACAACCACTGAACGAACAACAGACGACAGGCTTTCATGTGTTCTAATGGGTACAGCTTTAAGATTACCTCACAGTGGCACAGCGATTTAATCTAGAATATTATCGCAACACCCACAGAACACATTAGAGGTGCACTCACTACACGCCACTCTCAACTGCTTGATGTTTTCAGTCTGTGTGTAGTAGCGTAAAACTCTGACGTATCACACTTCCCACCAATAGCAACCCTCTAGTCCAGCTGATAAGTAGCATTCCCCCCGCACCGACCAGAAACGACTTCTCCTTGCAGGGCTTTTCTCTTGGTCTGTGGACTGTACATCCCTGCTTTGTCAACTTCACTGCGAGTTTTAAGTTATCTGCGCCAATTAGCAAGCGATTATTTGGAAACATTGCAACTTTTAATTTGTTCCTAGTTTTATGTAAAGTTCATAAAAGATGTTACAGTGTGTGTCTAGCGTTAAATTGGTGATCGCAGTGGTGGCATGGAAGATCATTCTGAAATGTCCTAAGTTGTCATAATTTCAGAGAAGCGAGACACGTTAGAAAAAAAATATCGCATTTTATCATGTGCGTATGACTATTAGATTTGTCTTGCTGTTTTGTTACATAACAGCAGCAGGCAGGCAGGCAGGCAACTGATCCCGTTAAGATGAAAGTCAAACCACACACCCAGACGGGCAATTACAGCACACGCCTCCCACACTTGCACTACTGGGGGTCGGTTCAGTTCCCTTTCGAACGTTTGTCTGCCGCTACAAGTAAACGAAAGACAGTGAAGTAATTGGAACGTTTTCAACCAAGAGTAACAGTGGGTAGAGTATATGTACTCTATTAGAGTCTAACACAGTACATATACTCACCCTCTGCGCTTATCGTGACGACTAGTTAAATCACATTTGGGCATTGTCTCGTCTGTCTTATCTCAGACGTTTATCGTAATGCTGAAACTAAAACTTAAGACAAAGGGAGAACGTTTCTGCATGGGTTAACTTCTCTAGTGTCCTGTTACTTTACGCTGAAATCCAAATATTTTGCTTACCACCTTGTTCCCAAATAACCTCAGTCTGTTCTCTGCTATGGGTTAGAGACCAAGCATCATATCGACACAAAGAAGATTTTATTAACAATTACAGCATTAAACATTTTACTGTTCACGTTTTTGGAGAGAAGGTTGGAAGACAAAAAAAATTCTGTCCTAATTTTGAGTGGTAGAAGAGTATATCACGAATTTAATTTCCTCTCAATATATTTACGAATGGACGTGACACATCTCTGTATATAGGACACAATTTGGTATGGTGAGACATTAATTTGACAATAAACAAACTGGTTCTTACTGAACGGGAATGTTGTAAAGAGAAATTACACAATAATTAGGAATTCAAAAACAGAAATACGAGAAACTTCTCAAAGTATGTAAAACTGGACTTCCGATGAACAACTACCTGGGAAAGAAATCGTTCAATGTCGACGGAAATGCAGAGAATGCAACCAATGCAAACGTCGACAGAACACAACATTCGCTGCCTTGGTGTGTGTATTCCACTTATTGCCATTTTCAAAGGAGAGCTATTTGTGTAACGTTTTAACGTGTCTCTGAAATGGCTGCAGCATTTTAAAAAAAAAAAACATCCCACTTCTTACAATTATATTAAATGGATGCATATCGTTCAAAGTCTTTGTATACTGTAACCAGAACAAGAATAAGATGACTCACAGCCTCTTAGTAGAATAGTATACAAAAAACGGAATGCGTGATGTCAGAAATTACGCTTATATGTGTAATAATAATCTACAAACATTAATCAACAATTCTAATTTCAGAAGGCTGTTTTCTGCAACGTGGAGTAAAAGTGCAACAGTTGGCAATACTCTGAAAGGAATACAACGTACTGAATTGTACCCACATACCTACAATGTTGTATGAAATAATACATTTCTTTTCTCCACTCATCACACGCGAGGCGGCCTACAACCTGAAGTCTGTAAGCACTTGAATAATGCCCGAGCACTGATCTTTCTTGGTTAGTCCTCGGCATTATTTCCCACTGCTTTTACAGTCCAGAGTGGGATCAGAGTGTAAAACGGCATTACCATTTTACGAAGTCATACGAATAACAACTCATAAAGCGTTAAAAACAAGGACACCCACAGTTGACAATCTTACAGTTATTTTGAGTTAACAGCGACCAAAAGAAAAGAAGAGTTGGGAAGAAAATTGCAACATAAGACTACCTGGAACAAAGCAACTGCTCTGTCATCCAGAGACGCAGATGATCCACTGACCAACAGAGAAAGTGGATGAGAACTTGCCATGTGGTTTCTGTGGTTATAAGTACTTTGACGAAAAATTGGTCTTAGACGGAGAAAGGACCAGATGTAAAACAAAAAAACAAAGTGTAGTTTCATGAGGTCCATATAGGGGCTCAATGCCAGAAAACAGTGGAAAATACAAGTAAATACAGGTTGTCCCAAAAAATATATATGCACATTACAATACCGAATATTGACCTTATTATTGACCACAGTGTTTACGGAAGACACAGAAGGTGATCATTTTTAACACCTACAATCGATTCGCTAATCCGCTAAGTGTCAATGCTGACGTGTGAAATGGTTTAGTTTATTAAAATGTATTTACTTCAATCACTGAATTTGTGTATATATCCTTCTGGAAACCCAAGAATATGCTGGCACATCGCTCTCTTTTTGTGCTTATGAAGACCTACATTAAATTAAATCCGTGGCGTATGAGCCCTCTGAGAGCCAAAGCCGACTAGCTGCCTGCTGGCCTCACGTTCATATGCCTAAGCAGAGGTGAACGATCATCCAACCAGATACAGAGTGACGTACGACGAACCCCCAGCCATTGCTAGTTTTCCTGACCGGATTACGCTACTCATTGTAGCTCCCCAATTTCCTCCCATACACAAGTCGAAAATCTCATGAGAAAATTTCTTCTCCCCCGAGACTCGAACCAGCGCGCATTCCGTATCGCCGGTCCGAAGCATGAAGCCTCAGACCTCGCAGCTACGACGCTATAGTATGTAATATATAGAAAACATGCTATATACTATTACTAAGCTACCGAATTTTAAACATCTTCTTATACGGTATGAAACAAATAAAACAACTGGAACAGCAAATTATAAATAATTTATATCAAAAGTAACGTACTGCACTGCACTATGTAATAAAGCCTTATTTAACTGTTACATTGTCTGATTACTCGATTCTCTATGGTGCTGCTGGAAATTCTTTCAAAAGTCGATTGTATACTCGACTTGTCAAAGAATAACCCACATTCTTTATAGAACCCGAAGGTTAATCACCGTGTAGACAAAAGCCCGCCACCGGACTCTGTCCTGAGCTAGCTACATCCAGTTCGCTCCATTGATTCCTATCCATCTTAACTTTATCCTCCCACCTACGCCCAGGTCTTCCCAGCGGACTCCTCCATTCAGGCATCCTAATCAATGCCTTCTAAACACTCCTCCGTTCAACCATGCGTGCCACCTCATCCTCCTCGATTTAATCACCCTAACAATATCAGGTGAGGAGTTCAGCCCGTAAAGCTCATCGTTATGAAATTTTCTCCATAATCCGTCTCTCCAAGGTCCAGATATCTTCCTCAACACTGTTCTCAAAGATCCTTAATCTATGCTCCTCCCTCGACGTGGGAGACCAAGTTTCGCACCCACACAGCACAACTGGCAAAAACACACTTTAGTATTTTTGATATGAGATGGGAAGAGAAAAGATTGTGGACTGAATGATAGCAATCATTCCCCGAATTTAATCTGCTCTTGATTTCGTCATGAATGTCATTCTGACTTTTTAATGGTGCCCCCAAATACTAGAATTTTTTTCAAATTTTTCAAACGATTCATTACCTATCCTTATATTTTGGTTCTGTCCTGAATTCTGATGCCGAGACATGATCATATACTTCGTCTATAAATAGTTTATAAAACACTATTCAACAAAATCATATCCTCCTAAAGCTATCCACATTTAACTTAGAGCCAATGCTTTGAAACCTACAATGAAGTTAACGTCATTCATTAGTATGAATTTCACACTGCTGTCATGTTAATATTGGTAACAGGGAGATAAAGTAATAAGATAGATTACCCTTCAAAAGCACGCTGTTGATGTCGAATATCATGAAATACCATCAACTGGCGTAATTAACAATGACGTCTAACATAAACTATAAATTCTGCATCTGAATGAACATCGTTACATACCCCAGAAATCTACAGAGGCACTTCAACTGCATTCGACCTTTCTGTCGTCTATAACCAGCGCCGCGAAATGTATGTACACGAAGAACAAAAAGCTCTGAGAAATGTCCTTGCAGCTGTAAGGCACTGAGCACGTAATATCGAAACTGAAAGTCATCCGAAGGCCGTGTACCTCGTTGCTGACATAATGCAGTGTAGCGGCCATCAAAACGGTAATCAATGCTTTGTAACACCGAACTAAATTTGGCCCTTTTTGTAGTTCGTCCGCCATTCACCAAACGTCTCAAATTCCATTGTGACCACCCTAACTTTTGTCACAACTCACGTGTCAGTAAGCCCAGTCAAAAGGGACTGGAAGACAAATGGCCCTATATAGAAATTAAAAAAGAGTAAAGTCGTCTGTGTGATTTATTATTACTATTATCCCATCTATTCACCACTTTATGGGGTATGTACTTCCATGTACCCGAGACAGACCTTGTCCCTAAGGTACATAGGGCAGCAGCTACTTCCGGGATCCATATTGTTTTTAGCAAGGGCTACACGCATTATACAATTTTACTTTATGACAGAGTCTTTCGAATGATGTATGAAGATCCCAAAATGGCGGTCTTCTGCACTTCCCTGATGTCGTGTTCGCCCATTATTATTATTATTGTTGTTGTTGTTGTTTCTTTTGAGGGCACTTTCTCATTAAGAGAAATGATCTAGAGAGTGGTCTATTTTGGATCTAGCTTGGTTATTTGTTTTAATTTGATTGTTGCTTTTATTTTGTTTCCTTGTATTGTTTTAGGATTTTTAGTGTTTTACATTTATATTAGTGTTTACATTGGTAGTATATTTGTTTTTGTATTTAATTTGTATTTTTTGTTGTACTTTTGTATTAGTGTGCCTGTTATAGGCTCTTTGCTGTTGGCAAACACTCTAATAATGGAATTGAATTGAATTAGGGTATTTACTTCTGTGTACCTGAGACAAACCTTGCCCCTGAGGTGCATTGTGCAGTAGCTATTTCTGAAATACATTTCGTTTTTAATGCGTGTTACATGTATTATATAAATTTATTGTGAGGCATGATCTTTTCCTATATATTTTACATTCGCGTCTTTCTTTCCTAGAATGGCTGTTTTCTGAAGTTCTCTAATATCGTGTTCGCTTAGGATATTGGCCAAATACTTTTTGAGTGACTTTTATTATTACTATTATTGCTATTATTACTGAAGTCATATTATCGTTGTTATACAGCGCGGTCTATGTAACAATGTATTGAACAGCTCGAACATTGAGACCGGGGGTTTCAATCCCATTGGGCGTAGACAGGCCAATATATCACTGTTCTTAGTGTTACCTTGTGTAGACAGAGGTCTTCCGCTAAGTTAACCCTCCGTCCAACGAACGAGTCCTATCAAATTTTAAAGGCGTCAGAGTTTCAGAAATGATCTCACATTCAAAGAAGCCAGAGGACCTAATCCATAATTTTCCAGATTATCATCAACTTTATTATTAATAATAGGCCTAAATACATGGTAGACTCCTAGCCCGAAATCTCCCACCGTCCACAACTTATCAGTCTTCTTGTAGAATGTCATATCTGGTTTTTACATTAAAATCTAGCCTTATCAAAATCATTACACTTCATGTAAATTGTCGGTAGTTCAGCAGTAGCATCTCCTACAATGTAAGTGGAGACTGTGTATATGGCAGGGTTACTAAAGAATACAGAAGGTCAACTATACTTCTGAACGCCCCAAGGCGATGTAAGCGCGGAGGATGAGTAGGTACAGGGGAACATGCCTTAATGAAAGAGCAGTATAACGAAACAAGGTTATCCAAACTCTAAGCTACCAAAATAACAGATTTTGTACGCGACAGGCTTCATATTCTATACAACGAAACAGAAATCACACAAACAAAATGGACTTAAGACAACGTAACAGCCCCATAGACATTAAACATAGCACAGATAGGTAAAAGAGAGCCTTGGTTAAAACCGACGAATTGGCCCCCTACATTGTGCAAGCTGTAGAATACGTGTGTTGACCTTACATAACACTCATTCTATATTGCAGTATAGTATATGACGTAATTACCATTAACTGGAAGCTAAACTTATGTTTATTACACTGATCTAAAAATAAACTACGTAAAAAAATAACTGTCCACTTTGTAAGACCATTATGATATAACCGTCAAACTGCTATTAATTCAGACTTTGTTACGATATAATTGACCCTACCCTAGCCTATTTAACCAATTCTGGTAATATACCTAGCACATGCAATTTGTGCTGTGTTCAGATCACGAAAAATATTAACTGGTGGGAATGGGGCGACTTGGAATGATGTGAGCTCAGTTCAAAATACTGCCCACTGTAAATTCAGAGACTACGGGATTACAAGCCTTGTTTTGGTGAGCTACTGCATTCTGCATCAGTAATGTGATAAGGAATTTTGACTTACATAGGCAGAGAGAAAACATTTCTAAGACGCATTTGAATTTATTAGTTATAAATCGAACACTATTATTTGCTTTTAATTTACAAAAGGTGATAGAATCATGACATACGACCTGGCTAGAAATTGGGGCATAAATCTTCCTTTCCTAGAAATAGCATTTTACTACGTTTCGTGCAACTAGCAAAAGTGTATCTCCTCTAACCTAATAAAAATATTTCATGGGGAAAGAGCTGTTCTTATCGCCTTCAATTCCATTCGTACTAAACAAAGGATTTTCACACATAAATAAAATCATAGGTTTCAAAGTGTCTGTAATTTTAATATTAAGCTATATTTGTCTTCGTTGCAACTATTTTTCATTTCTCATAACTGGGAATGGCAAATGTTATAATGTGGTCCCATCTGAATACAGCGCTATACTTCGAATGTTTAGAATGGTGCCGGTATGTATTTTTGCTTTATAAATGCCCTACCTTGTAAGCAGAATTCGAGGGTTACCCGTATCTTCTGCAGCCTGTAAACAAAGCACGGCACCCCTGCTCGTCTCTTCTCTTCTTGTGTGTAGAATTTGGGGTTGTAAAAAGTACGGTCGATATCTGGAGCAGCTGGTTGGGATTTCTGACTACCAGAAGTTTGTTCACACGCACAAAGCCCCCGCCACTAGAAGCTTGTCCTATACTGTTCAAACGCTCAGACCGTCTGACGTCCTCAAGCAGTTTCAAAATGTAACAGCCACGAAACTGCCGTGAACTAAACAACTGACATTACCCCACTCACATCCTTCCAGACGTCCAACTGATTGCCGCTGGAAAACGAGGGGAAACGACCAACCAGTGCAGCCACTGCACGTACACGAAACTACGCTAGAACGGACAGAAAGTAATACAGAGTTCTACCAGCACATAATGGAAGGATAACCTTATTGCTGGTTTTATTTTCTGGCTTAACGTAAAATGACGCAGTTATATGTTGTAGCTAACTAGTTTCCAGGATGAATTGGAACACTAGAAGTTAATATGTTATTAGATGTTGCAATTGAGATCCATTTTATTTATCTAGTAAGGCTAACCTGTGCAAAAAAGAAAAACACTAAATAGTACTGTATCTGTGTAGAAGTTTTGAGTTAAATTATGCTGTTTTATTTGACATTGGGAGAATACTTCCAAAATTTTCCCTTAGGTTAATAATAAATGTAAAGAAAGTTTTATCACTAATACCTCACAGTATAACGCTGCATGTAGTGAAATGAATAACAGAAAACAACAACGAACGCTTTCATCTGTTCTGAAACTGACTGACCTATCTAAAGTATAGGTGCGTTGGTTTTACTGAAATTATTTAATCAGACTACTCATAGGCTATGTTAATCGACACAGTTACGTTAAGAAATTGGTGCGATATTAAATGTTAGCCCCCTATCTTTGTAGTTTGAGTTACCTATTGTTTCTCCGAGATACCCATTATGTCGATTTATTAGATACTTCAAATGGGGAACGAAATAAAATTAAATGATAGACTTGTAGCCTCCGGTAAGACAGAAGGAACTCTGGAAGGCCAAGACTTTGTGAGAACCACTGAGAAGCTTACAGTTACTCAGCAAGTGAACAAATTCCCTGTTTTATGGAACCATGGCTAATTACCATTTTCACAAGAGCCCACCACTAACCTCTATTCTAAGCTAGATTGAAGAATAATATCGAAATGTTTTTGTGAAATGCGTTGTGGTATAGGTGAATTAAATTGAATTGCTAAAGAACAGCGTCCAATAAAAAAGCTTTTATTTCAGTAACAATGGTCCTTCATGTTTTAATACTACAAATTTTCTTAATTTTATGGCAACTTTCAAGAAGTATTTGGATTGTCCTTTTTTAAAACATTGTATACATCTTATTAAATACAAGATGTTTTGACATGGCGTTTGGTAAAATGACTTATATTGAGGACATTGCGTTTACGACAATCTATTAGTAATATTTGCTTATTCAGTGTTATTTCCGAACCTTTCTTAAATCAATGTACTGTTCCATTTGTATTGCCTGCGCCACGAGTCGTCACCAACTTCAGCGCTCCATTCAGTAATCCGCAGACCTTGACGGTGCTGCCATCACCAACATTGCGGGTCACACGGAAGTGCACATTAGACAAAGATATTTATTCTGTAACTAGCGGGCCATGCGTTACTGGAATTTGAAACAAGATTTTTGTGGGAGAGAAGATCGGTAAAAAGCGAACACAAAAATAATAAAAGCAAGAATGTAAGACAGCATGCAAATCGATCACATTACTTTTGTTTCCCATGGCTTACACTAACAGAAGAAATACCCTGCTTCCATGTAATTCGAGACTTCCTACCCTGATCACGAAGGTCTGTCATTGTACCCTTTCATGAACCATTTCAATTCATATCCATCTTAAGATTGCTCTCCGACATACGCTGCGATTTCCAACCAAAATTGATACTGCATTTCCTCTTTCGCCACACGATTTTGGCCACATATTTTCGAACAGTATATCCCTCGTGATGAAAACTCCCAAATAATATTAGGATAAATGTACTTTATAAATTATTAAACTCCAAATTACGTAATTTTCGCCAATATGTTGTAAGATCTACCTTTGGTACAAATATTTGCTAAACTCTTTGTTCTGTAACAACCTCCTCGTATGTACACCAGAGTGAGTCCAAGTTTCACATACCTACGCAAGACTACTGAGTATAGACCAAAATCAAATCGAAAAACCTTTTAACAAAAGTAAGAGAACTTAAAAAATACATTACGACATGTATTTTTATGTATTTTGTCTAATAACCGCTTTTATTACAGATTGGTGAAATTATATTTCAGCGAAACACCATGTATGTGCATCTTAATGCTCTTATTCGATAAGAAACTGAAGTAACGCACATACTTTTGTTGTCAAGAGCGAGAAGGTAGTGAAATACCACACGATACTTTCTGTCTAGTAGGTTTGTGTACCGGTGCTGGAGTATCATTGCCCGATTCGCCCTTGCAATTCGATACAAGCTCAACATCGCCTTCCCGTGGGAACATTTCCGAGATCCTTCTGTGAAAATAATCTACTACAGGAGACTAAAACGATTTTCCTGATATTACCATGATGGGCTAATGGTACATAGAACCGTAAAGCGACATATGATGGAGTATGTTTCCGCAAAAGTTTTACTTTCTTTTGATAATGAGTAGGCTAGTTTAATTGCTTGAACCGGTATTTTTTACCCTCAATTCTGAAAATCATCCTGAGCGACAGATGGGCTGTTGACAACACATTTATTCAACATCAAACTTTAGTGGATAGAGCTGACTTCGTTGCGGACAAAAGAAGGATGTCTATCATTCTAGAGATCCTTACCTGTGTTGCTAGAGAGTCGTGTATTCATTCACACGACAATGGAATACAACTTTTTTGCTTCTCTCAGTCACTCCTGAAGAATTTCAAAGTAGAACGTTGAAATGTGTCCCAATATCTTCCTCCTGTATTCCCTTTCATCCTTTTCTTATATTCTAGGTTAGGGTGCGTCGAGCATTAAGGACACTTCCCACGGCGTCACCTGTACGAAATCGAAATTTCCGTTTTTCCTTTCACCCACTGAGATATGACGTAGAGTTACGTTTCCTCTGCGCGAGTGTCGTAAATATGAGTCGTTGTTTATATTTGCTTTAATAATAATCTATTCCATTTTACGTTATCATTGCCCTGCACTCTTAATGAACAGTTGTTCAACAGATGTCTAGTTTTCACGCGTGGGTGCTAGATGACAATTTCATTAGTATGATATTTTTGTGATACGAATCGAGAAGGACAATTCAGGAATTAATATCAGCGACCTTAGTTTTTCCTGCATCTATGCAAACAGGATATTTCTTTAAACAACGCCCTGATTATGAAGCCAAAAACACATCC